>JABASK010000556.1:0-13626 GCA_019776465.1 Rambutanura hunanensis | reverse complement strand
GCCATTTCTGTAATTGTGTTCATCCACATTAGCACAAGTAAACTTCAACTCAAGCCAAACATTTACTAATTTAAGTTTCTGGCTACAGGAGGTGAAAAGTAAAATATTTATATTGGTAGTAGCCATCATTCTACTGAATTGCCGAATTACCTTGCTCGTTCATGAGCATAAGCCGGTTAAATAGTTGAACGCATTCAACCTCGTAAATATAATTAGTCGCTTTTACAGACATATAGCCAATGTTGTAACAGAAAGTTGCTAGTTGATATGCAAGAATCAAGTACCCACTGTTCTTTGGTGCCTGATACAACGAAACGAACAAGTATACGGCTTGCAAAAAACTCGTGATAGTAAGTGTTGCAGATAGCAGCTTGGCAAATTTGAATTTATTGCGATATAACAAGTTATCTCTGGATCCAAATTCTAGAATTTTCAGTTTGTTAAAAATTTTAAACAAGAGTTTCACTTGATGCAGTTCTCCGGTAGAGAGCATTTTGTTGAATATTCTTAGAAATTCTTTCTTTCTTTCTTTTATACTGTTACTTCTGCCTACGAATCTGCGCCACACCCACAGTTTAGAGTAAGAATAGTCTTTATTCGAAAAACGTAGAAAAACGTTTTAAATCTTCAATCTACTAAATTATTTTCATCTAACAACCATTTGAAAAATTGCTAGGTGGGTTGGTAACTATTAATCGATCATTGGTTTTATTTACTAAAGTTATGGTAATCAAAATTTTTAATAGGTATAATTCTAAAGAAAATTGAATAACACGAAATTGCTGTGAGATGTTTTTTTCGTATGTAAAACGAACTGACTCCTAAAAAAATTTTTTTTTTAGTTTTAATGAGAATTTTTGAAATAATTTTTTGGTTCATCTTCCAATTTACTTAAAGTTATTCTTAGTTTTCGGTGTTGAATAATATTCAGTATATAACTGTTAACTGTTTCTACATTTTTGTGCTGTATACAATTTTAAATCATACCGTTGAAAAATAATTTTTCAAGGCCCTTTAACGTGGACAAAGTTGTTTAACCTAAACACTTTGGTCACTTAATTTTTCACAGGATTACTATTGTTTGGTTTCGTATCCATTAGTCATATTCTGGATGTCTACTATTGTTATGGCAGGAAAGAGTCACGAATTTCTAAATTATTATAGGTTAAGTGTAGTTGCTGTTGTATTTATTTGAACCAAAAATTTTTTTTTTCGAATTAACCTAAATATTCATACTGCCTTTCTAGTATTTTATATTTAGATAAAAAGTTGAGGTTTTTATTTAGGTTCTTTAGATTAAACTACTTTGTTTACAACTACAGCGAGTACTTCATCAATTTTAATATTTTGCACTACGTACATTCGACTAAAACAAGGTTGACGTCTTAGGTTACCAATTTTTTTAAACAAAGCTGATGCAGAAATTTTTGTAGGGTAATTTGTATTGTAAACATTTTTTTGCACTCAGTTTGTAAACATTTCTAATCCAATCTACAAGGCCTATTCTGTGGCCATCGATAAATTTGTAACCAAACAGCATCAAGTTGCCGTTATCGTCTATTCAATCCAGTTGAATTTTATTGTTATTAGGTGGATTATTCAACCTGATAAATTAACATCATTAGCAAGATACGTACTATTCGCAAAGGGATACCTGACCCAGAGCAGAATATCGAGCGGTGTAAAAATAAATTTGAGCATGTTCGTGAACCGTTGATTCTGAAACTTCAATATAGTGAAGTAAAGTTGGATGATTTGAAAATTCGTCGAGAATCTCGTTTTTCAAAATCAAGTATTCGTCCAAGCTGGTGTTCAGGAGGTCACAAACTTGCGCTATAGCACAATCCATTGGTATTTTCTTCTGACTCGCTTTGAAAATAACTAAGTTATTGTCTACTCCTTCTTTTAAATCTTTTCCCAACCCTAGCAGGTCATTTGTACACGCACCAATTCCGTTGCTAAGGTCCAACAGACGTTGAAAAGAATCAGAATCAAAAATGGTTGGTGGCAACGGTTCGTCACACTCGAGTAACCAGCAAGTTTCTACTGTACCACCGCCAAATACATCGATCTTACGCCAAGTATAAAATGTTTCTTCAGAATCCGCTTCGATGACTGGCTTAGCGGCTCCATCTCGAGTACTATCAAAAAACTTTTCCAGCAATTTGCAAAATACAGATGTAGAATGACCATGTTCACGTAAACTACAATTGATATCAACAGCACAGCGATAAATTTCTGCAAACAATGGAAAATTATCCAGCACGACAGACTTCGGATTATCGTTTTGAAATATTCCAAGTAAAATATCCAATCCTTTGTCGAGAGTGTCAGGTTCCAAAGTAAATTTCGGGGTTGCACCAGGTTCTATAATATCATCCAGAATCCATAGAAGTACTAATAGTTGCAGGTTGAGATGCATCCGTAGGCTGTCAATTGGTGGGTGGGGGTATATGTAATAGGCAAAGACACATGTACATTCTATAATTTCCTTAAAGTACTTTGGACGCAACGCTGTGTCGAAGTATTGGTTTACCCAGGGCTCCAAATAGTCTACCAAAATTTTTAAGTCATCAGCAGTTATCATTGGGCGGTGAACGCGTGGTAAAAGTCGTGAAAATTTTCCTTTTACATGAACTTGACCAAACGTAGGATGAGAGATTTGACCAAAATCAAACAGTACTTGTCCCAGTAACGGTTTATCACATGTCGTTGACGTTTGGTCAATATGGACTTCTGGTTTTCCTACAATATAAAAGTAAAGAAGAACCGAATGAACGTTCCTGTTAGTTTTAGCAATTACAGGCCATCTACAAACTGCGGTTATACAACGTCGTCCGTGAATGCGCATGTATGTGCTATACAAAATTGATAGTATCATGCAAATAAATGTGTATAACCGTTTCGAGACGAGACTTCGCTTTAGGTGACTATTCCAGGAATTTTCGGACATCGTGGAAATGTGTGTTAAATACAAATTCTACAAGTGCAATGTCCCAACTCCTGCAGTTTTCACGCGAAGGTCTTAGCTTTTGACAATTGTATTTTGGTCAGTATTTTCACATAATCGCTACGAGTTTATAACATAGCATGCCGTCGGAAAAAATTATATATTAGTTTGAAAAAACACCCTGCTTACCATTTTCTGCTTTTACTAATTCGCAAATTTCTTGAGAGGACATCTTCGAACTAACGAATAACAAAAAAAATTATTCTAAAAGCTTTGTGATAAATGTACGCGGTGTGTTTCTGCTCACCTTGTAAGCACTCAAATTTATACCAAGTTCAAATCGCTTTCCTAGATCTTAATCTTTCACAAATGAAGGAATCGACATCGTTTTGACCTTGAAGTGAAATGATATTTTAGAAACCATTCTCGGAATTGGGAAAAGGTGTGTAGGAGTTCCTTGTCATAACTAGAAGGAAGTAATTGTAGTAATTGTACTAATAAATCAACCTACAAAAATTAGAGTAGAATCTAATACCTCACACTTAAATTGAAAATCCTGGTGGAAAATCTCTAAAAGAATAATGTGAGGTAATAAATTTGATTTAATTTTGGGCATATCAATTTAAAAAATAGTTTATTGGTTATTTAGTTAATGAAGCTTCCTTTGACTTTGGAGGCGTATTGGACCTACTACCCTAAATTAAGGTTGCACGTGCTATAAAAAAAAAAAACATACGAAGCCTGATTCTAGTTGCGTTTGTAAATGTGTTACGTCGGGAAAAAATCCGAGGATCTGTTACCCTTAGAAAATTTTAACCTGTCAAATTGTTTTTTCTCCGACAAGGCAGCTTACATTACGAACAGGTTAAAGACAAAAACTTATGAATAAAAAAAATTGCAGAAGGCTTGAATATGAATCCGTTCTACAAAATGTAAATATATTAAATCTAAAAGAGGAGTTACTAATAAAAAAAAGTGTTACTCGCTAAATCTATAAATATTTGCAATGACTAAGATTTGTAACTATCTTGGATAATATCTTCAACCTAGTTGTCCGATATATGAAACGAAAAAGTAGAATAATTTCATCTTGCCAAACTGACTGAAAATCATAAATATATAAGTATTGTCTAATCTACGGCAATTTTTGCAAAAGAAAATTTTATTCTATAAATTTGTAAATGCCATACATAATATCTGTAAGCATCATCAACATTAGCATGTAGGATTCATTTGACAAACTACGTAAAACAACATAGTAGATTAACGTCATGCTGGACAAAAATTGCTGCAATTTTTACATAAATGACAAAGTGAATGATAAACACCTCGTGGCTACTTGAGTAGTCTTATGATTTGCGAACTAGGTTGCTACATGATGAGGAAAATCCACATTTGGTGAAGTCATTTTTTATTTTTTTATTCAATCATTCCTAGCAATCTGTGTTTAATGAATTGTTGTTGCTTTCTACTCCTACGTGCAAGGAAATTTGGGAATTACAGGCGATAAGTGTAATACCTTAGTTGCCATTGTACTAATTCATATTTCTTGTTATGATCAAATTCAAAAAATATTTGTTGAAAAGAAAACACTTCAAAGATTTTAAACACGGAGATTAATTTGCAAGCAAATTAATATTTGCTATAAAAGTATGAGTCGTTAAAACAACAATTTATTCTTTTAGTTTACTTTCTAGTGAAAGTTACATAGGAAGTTAGATAGAATGAAATTTCTGTTGGTAACAACCCTGATTGGGTTCTTGGGAGTACAAATTTCGGCTAAAAATTGTAAGTCTGATAAGAATTGAATTAGAAAATAATAACTTCTAAGGAAAATATATTGAATTATTATAACTAAATTCAAATTAATTTGTTTTGTTTTTCTCAACAATATCATTAGTGCCAACAAGTCAACCCAGAACCTATGGAAATTTCAAGCCAGAACTAAAAAAATCCTTTCAAATTTTCAATTCCGATGAGCAAGTCTTTCTCAATGGTGGAGATCGGGTTGCTGATGCAGTCGCGTAAGAATAATAAAAAGAAAAGAAGTTTTTTAAAAGAGAACAAAGAACCAAATCGAGGTAACACAAAATTTTCAATTTTAGATTTTTAGTCCAAAAAATCCATTCTAAGTCAGACGTAAAAGTTGCACGTTACCATACAAGTGCGCACAATGGCGTGACACACGTATATCTTCAACAATATGTCAACGGAATTGAAGTTGTCAACGGTGTTGGAAATATCAACATTGGGCCAAAAGGTCAAATTCTCTCTTACGGTAGCAGTTTCTTTGACGGCAATGCTCCAGCATCTGGTATAATTTACTTTTCTACTTTTTTCGCAGAAATATAAGTTATCGCAATTTTTACTTAAAATTTCAGTCTCACGTGCTAAAACTTCTGTCCCTGATGCTCTCCGGGCATTGACCTCCCTCATTGAAAACACCGAGGGGGAATTGAACAAAGAATTTCCGGCTACCTTGAAATACATTCAAGTTAATGACGGAAACGACCTGGTTTTGGCTTGGGACTTTGTTTTTGAAACGAAGAACAACATGTAGGTGCTATCAACTTAACGCGTAATAAATGGCACTTTCATTTATTAATTCAATTACCAATGAATTTAGGTACAACGTCGTTGTCAATGCCATGTCAAATGATATTGTACAACTTGTTGATTGGGTGTCTGATGCATCTTATAACGTCTTCCCACTTGGGATCAATGACCCCGAAAGTGGAGATCGTGTCATCGTTAAAGATCCCGCTAACCCAGTTGCTTCTCCATTGGGCTGGCATTCACAAGATTTGGACGAACATTCAACTCTGACCCTTGGCAACAATGTCTATGCTCAGGAGAACTTGAGTAAACAAGTTAAATTGCTGAATTAGAAATACAGGAGAATTTGAAGCATTATTTTTTTAGATGGACGTTTGTTTCAATATCTTAACAACTACCGTCCCGATGGTGGTGAAGACTTGGTGTTTGACCATCCAATTGATTTGACTAAACAACCAATCGAATACCTGGATGCTGCTATTACCAACTTATTTTACTGGAACAACATCATCCACGATTTGTTCTGTAAAGTCTAAAATTCAAATCAAATCTATTTTCAACATTTTTTTTTGTTGTATAAAACTCAACAACTATTTCTAATTTCATTCGTGTTTAATTTCGTGCTCAACGATTTCCTGATCTTCCTGCAGATATCTATGGATTCAACGAAGAGGCTGGCAATTTTCAAGATAACAACTTCGGTCGTGGGGGTCGAGAAAAAGATTCTGTCTATGCTCAAGCACAAGATGGCTCTGGAATTGATAACGCAAACTTCATGGCTGTTAGCTAATACAAATTCGAATCGAGATTTGGTATTGATTGATATAATTTTCTAATTGATTAATTAACTAATTAGCCTCCTGATGGATCACAAGGACGAATGCGGATGTACCTGTGGAGCCAAACTAATCCATATAGAGATGGAGACTTAGATGGAGGCATTATTGTAAGTTGTGGGTATCATCTACTTTAGGCTTTGTAGACAAACACTACCCGAATTTCACCCGAATTGTGATTCTTGTTGTAGATGCACGAATATCTTCATGGAATTTCAATTCGGTTAACTGGTGGGCCACATGATTCCAATTGTCTTTTAGACGGTGAAGGTGGTGGCATGGGAGAAGGTTGGGGAGACATTTTTGCCACGATTACACGCGTAACCTCAAGTACCACCCGAGATCAAGTTTATGAAATGGGTGATTACTCTGCCGGTGGTAATGGAATTCGAAACTATCCTGTAAGTCACATCAAGATTTTAATTACAAAAACTTAATATTAATCACATTCGCAACTTCTTCAGTTACGTCATTCAATGATTGTTTATTATTTCAGTACTCAACCGATAAGAGCATTAATCCTTCAACCTACAGCTACGTCACTCGTTTCCCCTACACTATCAGCGTTCATGCTAAAGGTAATTATATCGATTTCCAGAAATTTTATACTTTTTGAACTGGGGTAATTCAAAAAATACTGTACTTTTAGGAGAAGTCTGGGCTGTCATCTTGTACGAAGTCTTTTGGAATCTCGTTGAAAAACATGGTTTCGATCCTGATTGGTTTAATAACAATGCTCAAAATCTCAAGACCGATGAAACCTACAGGTCAATTATAAACGGCCAAGATCTTCCACGCCCGAAACGAAATGCCTCATTGGGAGGAAACATAATCTTCTTTCAATTGTTGGTTGATGGCATGAAACTTCAACCCTGTAACCCAACGTTTGTTGAAGCTCGAGATGCCATTATTCAAGCTGACCAAATTAACAACGGTGGTCAAAATGAGTGTGACCTTTGGAAAGGATTTGCAGTACGTGGGCTTGGTTTTGGTGCCCGGTACAATGGCATTCAAAGCTTCGATGTTCCAGCTAAATGCCAGTAATTAACTTAAGTGTTAGTTGCAAATTGTTACCTACAAAATTGTGGAATCATTCTAAATAGTTAATGCCCATTTAATTTAATTACATGCTCAAGTTAAGAGCTCAAAACGTTCTACTAGACAAAATTCAAAGTAAAAGTTATTAACTCCTTTATTCACCATTGCAAAAAATCGGAGTAACGGATACTTTATCCTTCTCTCAAATAACTACCTATACTGAAACAGATGCCCTGTTGAAAGTCAGTTTAACAAATTGTAATAGATTCTAACAAGAACAATATTATTTTATTTTATATGATTCAGAAAAATGCCGTTACAATTTCCTGCTGAATTAACATCACTTGTCATCGTATAAGTCAAGCCTAAACGAATTGTTTTTTCAATAGATTGTTGACATCATATCTCTAAATCTATTTTTGTAAAAACAAAAAAACAAACTGTTTTTACAAAACCCTGTAATCTAATAAATTGCTCACGATTACTGCGATATGTAAAGCACTATCTTGGAAAATATGTTCAACCTAGCAATTGTTTGATGCATGAAAATAGATATCGTTTACTTTTCGTACTTTGCCTTCTGCACATGAAATGGTATTTTAGTTTCTGCAAGTTTGCAATTCAACTGAAATAGAATAATTATTTCACTGTACGAAACAGATTTTTTGGCATTGCCCAATTCCCAAATTACAAAGAATTTGTGAACAACTATTACTGTATGCTCATTTGTAAATGTCGCTCGTTATATTTGAAGTTAATAATATCATCGGTTCCATGTCATTCCTAACTATCTGGTAGTTGAATAACTACCGAATAGTAAAAAGCGATCATAAACCTTACACTACCCGGACCTGCTAATGAATTTATTGCTTAGGAAATGACTGCTTACGAAATTGTATGCTTATGAAATTGCATGCTTACGAAATTGACCGCTTAGGAATTGACTGCTTACGAAATTGTATACTTATGAAATTGCATGCTTATGAAATTGACTGTTTAGGAATTGACTGCTTACAAAATGACTGCTTAGGAAATGCTGCTTACGAAATGACCTGCGTCGATATCATCGTTAGCATGTAAAGGATTTATTTGATTAATATGAGAAAATAGAACGTCATGTTTGCAAAAAAAAAATCAATTTTTACTTGAATAACATAACGAATGATGAACATGAGGTTGCTACTTGGTTATCGTCTCTTGAATCGTGAAGTAGTCAGCATACCGAAAACCGGATTATGTGTAATCTAAATTTTTTTTATCCAATCGTTCGTAGTACTCTGGATTGCATGAATTGTTGTTTTTTCAGAACTAATAAGTGCAAGGTAAGTGGGAAATTACAGACGATAAGTGTTAATTCATTGTCATACGATCTTTAAACCTTCGAGAATAATACCAATATCAGTGCGAAATTTTGATAGGATGACGACGACACGTCTCGTGTGGGAATGTTATGGAATTTCCAAATTAATCAAAACTTTTAGTTGCAATTACTGTTCTGCACAAGCTGTCCAGTTATGATCAAATTCAAAAAAAATTGATAAGAAGTAACACTTCAAAGATTTTAAACATGTAGATTAATTTTCAAGCAAAACTACGTATTCAATATTTGCTATAAAACTATTTGAAATTTTAACACTAATTTATTCTTTCAGTCTACTTTCTAGTAAAAATTTAATAGAAAGTAGATAAAATGAAATTTCTGTTGGCAATCGGCCTAATTGGGTTTTTGGGGGTGCAAATTTTGGCTAAAAGTTGTGAGCTTAAAATTAATTAAATACAAAAATAATTAGGCTCTAGGAAAATATTGAATTACAAGTTAAGTCAAATTAATTTTATAAATTTTTTTTATTCAATAACTTTTAGTGCCAAGTCAATCCAGGACCAATTTCAAGCCAGATATCAAACAGTCCTTCCAAATTTTTAAGTCAAATGAGCACGTATTTCTCAATGGTGCAGATCGAGTTGCTGATGCAGTCGCGTAAAAATAAATTAAAAAAAAGTTTTACTTTAATGAAAAAAAAAGAACGAAACTGATGTGATATAAAAATTTTAATTCTAGATTTATTTCCCAAAAAGTCAAGTCTAAATCTGAAGTAAAAGTTGCCAGTTACCACACCAGTGCGCACAATGGCATAACACACGTATATCTTCAACAATATGTCAACGGAATTCCAGTTGTCAACGGTGTCGGAAACATCAACATTGGGGCAAAAGGTCAAATTCTCTCTTACGGTAGCAGCTTCTTTGACGGCAATGCTCCAGCATCTGGTATAATTTACTTTTCTAATTTATTTGCATAAATATAAATTATAACAATTTTTACCTAACTTAACTTTAACCTAACTTAAAATTTAAGTCTCACGTGCCAAAACTTCTGTCCCTGATGCTATTCGGGCATTGGTTTCCTTCATCGGAAAGAACAATGAGGGAGAATTGAACAAAGAATTCCCAGCTGCCTTGAAATATATTCAAGTCAATGGCGGAAACCACCTCGTTTTGGCTTGGGACTTTGTGTTTGAAACGAAGAACAACATGTAACTGCCATTAACCTTAAAGCGTGATAAACGGCACTTGAATTTATTAGTGCAATTACTAAATAATTCAGGTACAACGTTGTGGTTGATGCCAACTCAAACGATATTGTACAACTTATTGATTGGGTTGCTGATGCATCTTACAACGTCTTCCCACTTGGGATCAATGACCCCGAAAGTGGAGATCGTATCATCGTTAAAGATCCCGCTCACCCAATTGCTTCTCCATTGGGCTGGCATTCACAAAGTTTAGACGAGCATTCAACGCTTACCCTCGGCAACAATGTCTACGCTCAGGAAAACTTAGGTAAATAAGTTAAATAGCAGTACTAATAAGAATTACTGGAAGAATTGAAACATCGTTTTTTTTAGGTGGACGTTTATACGAGTATCTTAACAATTACCGTCCCGATGGTGGTGAAGATTTGGTGTTTGACCATCCAATTGATTTGACTAAACAACCAAAAGACTACCTGGATGCTGCTATTACCAACTTATTTTACTGGAACAACATCATCCACGATTTGTTCTGTAAAATTTTATTAATTTTTATTTTAGTTTTTTTGTATGCAAGTGCAAACCTTCAACCATTTCTTGCTTTTCCTAGATGTTTATGGATTCGACGAATCGGCTGGCAACTTTCAAGATAACAACTTCGGTCGTGGTGGTAAAGAACAAGATTCTGTCTATGCTCAAGCACAAGATGGCTCTGGCAGGAACAACGCCAACTTCATGACTGTTAGCTAACACAAATTCGAATTGAGATTCGATTTGATTGATAAAATGTACTAATTATTTAATTAATTAATTAGCCTCCTGATGGATCACAAGGACGAATGCGCATGTACATTTGGGACCAGACTAATCCTAACAGAGATGGAGATTTGGATGGAGGAATTGTTGTAAGTTACGGGTATCTAGGGTTTGTCCACTTGCTTGCGGACAAACACTAATGAATTTTCACTCGAATTGTAATTTTTTATGGTAGATGCATGAATATCTTCATGGAATTTCAACTCGGTTAACTGGTGGGCCACTAAATTCCAATTGTCTTGGAGGCGGTGAATCTGGTGGCATGGGAGAAGGTTGGGGAGACGTTTTTGCCACGATTACCCGAGTAACTGAGGATACCACCCGAGATCAAGTTTATGAAATGGGAGACTATTCCACCGGTGCTAGTGGAATTAGAAACTATCCAGTATGTAATACTAAGATTTTAGTCACACCATTCTTATTTCAATTTATGCGACAAGTTTATAATTTCATTATTGCGCGTGATTTTAGTATTCAACTGACAAGAGCATTAATCCTTCAACCTACAGCTTTGTCACTCGTCTCGGCTATGGCGGAGTTCATGCTAAAGGTGACATATTGACATTATGAAGTTTTATAACTTTTGAGGTGTAGTAACTCAAAATATATTGTATTTTTAGGAGAAGTCTGGGCCGTCATCTTGTACGAAGTCTTCTGGAACATCGTTGAGAAGCATGGTTTCGATCCCGATTGGTTTAACAACAACCCTGAAAATCTCAAGGTCGAGGAAACCTACAGGTCAATTATCAACGGCCAAGATCTTCCACGCCCGAAACGAAATGGCTCATTGGGAGGAAACGTCATCTTCTTTCAATTGTTGGTTGATGGCATGAAACTTCAACCCTGTTATCCAACCTTCGTTCAAGCTCGAGATGCCATTATTCAAGCTGACGAAGAAAACAACAACGGAGCAAACGTGTGTGACCTTTGGAAAGGATTTGCAGTACGTGGGCTTGGTTTTGGTGCCCGGTACAATGGCATTGAAAGCTTCGATGTTCCAGCTAATTGCCAGTAATTAACTCAAGTGTTAGTTGCAAATTGTTACCTCCAACTGTGGAATTATAACAAATAAACAATGTCCTGATAACATAATAATAGAGTCCGCTTCCGTCCGATTCGAACTTCAGAGGTAGAACCAAGTTGCCTTTTTTGTACAAAATTTTCGACTTTATTTTACGGCATAATGGTTATTGATGTGGCATCCTACCTGAAGGTATCTCAAAACACTAAACTCAAAGGAAAGGCGTTTCTTACTTCAATTTATTAACTCTTGAATTTATTCCAGAACTCATTTTGTCATTTTCTCGATTTGTCTGATTTGGGAATACTTATCGATATAAAAGATGCTGAACAAAGCATAATTAGAGTGACACAATATACAACACCGTAAAAATTATGGACGTGTTGGATTTGCACTCCAATTTAATGTGCAATTTTGAAAAATTAGAACCAATTCATCATGTACTTCAAGTTAGTGAGCAGAAATGCATGAAAAATTTATTTAGAATAAGGTAGGTACAGAGTATTTTACAATTCCATACTTCAACCGCAGTCTTTTCTTTGCAACAAAAAAATCAATATTTTCAGTAAACAAAGTGCCTCCTTTTTTTACTTGAACCATAAGCAGTAATTTGAGTGAAAAGTTTAGAAAGTTTAGAAGGAATAAAACTATTCATATGATTTTATAATATGTGATTATATATCATAAAAATATGATTAGTATTCCTTTCCGAATCTTATAACTAGTCACATAAGATGTTGTGACTAATAAACGTGTGTCCTTAAATTGCTTTCAGAATAATGTTAAATGCGTTTCGTCGTTTTGCTAGTCAGGATTTTAGTTTATTGCACGAATTAGTTACAGGAGAAAACTTTTTTTTCAAAATTTGTTATTGGCAATTGCGTGGGACATCGAAGCTTTCAATGCCATTGAACCGGGCACCAAAACCAAGCCCACGGATTGCAAATCCTTTCCAAAGGTCACACTCATTTACACCGCCATTGTTAAGTAGGTCAGCTTGAATAATGGCATCTCGAGCTTCAACGAACGTTGGGTTACAGGGTTGAAGTTTCATACCATCAACCAACAATTGAAAGAAGATGATATTTCCTCCCAATGAAGCATTTATTCGTTTCGGACGTGGAAGAACTTGACCGTTGATAATTGACTTGTAAGTTTCATCAGTCTTGAGCTCTTGAGCCTTGTTATTAAACCAGTCAGGATCGAAACCATGTTTATCAACGAGACTCCAAAAGACTTCATATAAAATGACGGCCCAGACTTCTCCTAAAAATACGCTTTTTTGTTAATTTCAATTCTAACATTGCTAAGCTTCTGCAGGCCAATATGTCACCTTTAGCATGAACTCCGCCGTAGCCGAGACGCGTGACAAAGCTATAGGTTGTAGGATTAATTCTTTTGTCGGTCGAATACTGAAATCATGCAATCACGCAATAACCCATACTCATCATCGATATAAAAAATTTGTGACTGAATTTAGTCTTGGTATCACTTACTGGGTAGTTTCTAAGTCCACCATCACCTGCAGAATAGTCGCCTATTTCATAATTTTGATCTCGGGTAGTAGTTGGAGTTACTCGGGTAATCGTGGCAAAAACATCTCCCCAACCTTCTCCCATGCCACCAGATTCACCGCCTCCAAGACAATTGGCATTAAGTCGACCACCAGTCAGCCGATTTGAAATTCCATGAAGATATTCGTGCATCTACCACAAAGTGTCATAATTGGGGTGAAACTCGGATAGTTATCCACAAACTTTAAAGCAGATATCCACAACTTACAATAATGCCTCCGTCCAAATCTCCGTCTTTATTGGGATTAGTTCCGTCCCAAATGTACATCCGCATTCGGCCTTGTGATCCATCTGGGGGCTAATT
>JABASK010000555.1:0-13628 GCA_019776465.1 Rambutanura hunanensis | reverse complement strand
GTACTACATTGAACAGGATGACTACGACGACAACGATAGATATACAGAAGCGGATTTTCATAGGGAGAAAATGGATGAAAGCGAAGAAGATGATGACTTTAGTTTGCCAGACATTGACACTCCACAAGGGGATATTCAGATAAGGCAACATTCCAAAGAAATGGCCACTGCCAAGAAAACCAAGAGAAAGCAAGCTGTAAACGCAGAGATCTACAACGACTTTCCTGGAAGTCTTCGACATAACCTCCAACTCGAGAAGGATAAGAATCCCAGACGAGTTATGCAATCTTCGAAACAAGCTCAAAAAACTATTCGACTCGTTAGTCCCTGCAATGATGAATTCGCACAAAAACTAGGAGCGAGTGTGGCCCCCGATACCGTTTCAAAAACGCTTGACATGGAAACATTTACCAAATCGATGGTGTTGCCTGACCCGTTTGTTGCTAAGAAGTTGAAAGAGAAGGTAGAGAAAAAGGCAAGACCAAAGCCAAATAGAAACGCCGGATATTCGTTCGGAGAAAAGAAGAGAGTATGTGATACGCATCGCTGAAAGTATGCGCTTAGCTGCCTCCCACGTTCTGAAGCATTCTAATTTTAGACGTGCCGACAGAAAATCTCTTGCAAAAATAGGAATTAGGAACATCTCAGACAAAGATTCCATTACTAAGGCCGAACACATTATTGAAATGTCTCCTTATCCTTCTATGGAACAGTCGTCACAGCCCGAACGAGAAGGTCAAGACGAAGACGTTCTTCGAAACAGTGACACTTTGTTATCCCAACCACTGCCGAAGGTAAAACGAAATGCAAAGGCAATGCCATGTAATTTATTATCTCGAACTTATTTCCCCACTGGGAGCGACAGTATCAAATCATCATCGTTTCATGAACAAATACCGATTCAAAATACACTAAAGACGACGCCCGACGCTAGCAATATTAAATCGAGAAAACCAAAACGGCTTTCAAGAATTGACGTAAAGAAAGAAAAAAATTCGCAACCTTCTACTTCCTTTGAGTTTATTGTCCCAGACGATATACATTTATTGAATTTCGAAGTGGATCCTGATATGCCAATTCTTTCGCCAGTTACTGAAGTCGTATTTGAAAACATTCCAATGGACACATTACCAACTCTGAAGCGACAAATTACCGTGGTAACAAAAGCTCAGAAACATAAACGTCAACGTCAGAAAACTCCGTTCGGAAAACCAATGGCGGTAAAAGATCATGCTGAGAAATCAACTTCAACTGAAGATGCCTTAGCCACTGTGTTTCCAAGTTCGCTTGATACAGCGTCTCCCGAGGTTGATTTTGATTACGCGGATAGTAATAGATCAGGTCATCCTTTTAAGTCCCATGCCCGTTTCCAGGGAAACAAAGAGTCAGACCCACTCCGGATGGCCGAAAACTTTATGGTAGACGATGATGTAGCTATCGGCGCCTACGATACCGGAAACATGAGTATTACGAAACCAATTGACTTACTTCAGCCAGCAACTATGATGCCTCCACCATCTCGTCCAGCTCCTCGAACTCCAAAAAAGAATAATTCGTGTGGTCCCCAGCCTCGATCAGCTTCTGGGGATTTCACATGTGTCTCCATGAAGTTAATACGATCCAATGACATCGTGGATCCGTCCAAGTTATCCACCATTCAATTGATGAGCAATCCTAGAATCCTTCGGGCGGGTGTTGGCTTATTGAAAACGTTGAGCAGTAATAAGAAAATTACCATCGACAACCCAGAACTTTCGGATGCCTCAGATGGACGAAGGGAGCGTGAACTGAGTCCCGATATAGCTCTATTTCATTCTGCAAGTGATAAGGAAAAATCGACTCAACAGCAAATGTATCCAAGACGTCCACAACTCAGTTCTGCGCTGCTGCAGTCTGAAAAGAGCCATTCTGATGAAGATTTCAGCGACAACGATCCTGATCATCACGAAGAAGGGAACAGTCTCATGCAGGAATTACTAAATCGAGTAAATGAAAATTCGAAGAGCCAAGATAGTTATGAGCCGGAAGGTAAGATTTCCTTGTCTGCCAGAAGGAGTTGTAGGTTATATTTTATGAAATTACCCATTTTGATTCGTTCTTCGTTCAGGTGACGGTTACGATCTATCACAACGGTCCATGTGCTATCTCAATATTATTCCTGAATACTCCAGAAAAAGTCGCTCCTGTAAAATTCACTGCAAGTAAGAAAAGTACACTTAATATGCAAAAATAGTACTGAAAAATTTGCTTTGTATTTCTCTGTATTATTCGTAGGAATATTGTGGATCTGACATTCGAAAAGTTGTTAGAGCACTACATCGGAATCCGCCCTGCTCTTCGACAAATTTTTGAAGGAGAGGTACCAAATATAAGGAGCACGGTATCGTAAAGATGAGATTTTATGTAAACGGCGATGCTACAGCGATGCATACTCTGAAATGTTATCTGAAATTTTAGACCTACCTTCAAGGTCCTGCAGGAGTCAAACGCCTCAAAGAGATGAGTGTTTCCATACCATTTGAAGATGACCAAACAAGCAGTATCATTACGATGCTACTGGAATATTTCATTCCGGACTCATCCCGACGTCCAAAGGTGATGCAGTTAACTGTTATGATCAATCTTGATTTTTTTAATAATGATAATGAAAAAAAATTGTGTTTTTATGATTTTCAATTCCAGTGGAGTGACTACATCACATATGTATTACTTCCTGAAGCCCTAATCAACATTTACGCACGAGTAAATGAGATTACGTATGCAATGGCTGAAAAGGAAATGCGTTATCAAGGTTGTTACGAAGATGATTCGTAAAGCGCTATGCACGTGTAACAAAATGTTACATTTGGTGTGGAATATTTTCGCTACTATTTTGTAATTTGAACTGTCATATCTCGGACCGAAACAAACTTATGATTATGAAACAGATCTATTTAACGTAAGTACCAACCAACTAGAAACTTGTCTTACACTTCCTGCTCGTTTGAGTGCGGTTTACTTCGGAGAAGCGTTGTTTAGAATTTCACTAAATAAGTATGTGTGGAAACTCATGTGAATCACGCCAAGGACAGGATAGACCCTTTTTTTAAGTAATCCGAGCAGTAAGGCGGATGGGTGAAAACAATTAAATATGTCCAATATTGGTTCCGTGTAGGGAAAATTAGCCGATGGTTAGAATTGAAGTATTTCAAGTGAGGTTGACAATGTTGACCCAATAAATACACGGTGTAATTACAATCCGGGCATTTTCGGTTTTTTTTTCAAAGTTTCTCAGATTTTGAAATAGCCCGTTTTTGTATGAAACCAAACCTACATTTAGTAGTTAGTAATAGAAACTTGGTCACTCGCGTCCTTTTTATAACTGCTTTATCAATTTTTTTGATTCAGATTTTAATGAGTATGTCATTAATAAATCGATGTAACACTTTCTTTTCTCCCGGACATCTGGAGCGGGGCAGGGCTTTGTAGATTAAAAGAGAAATGGGGAGGAGGGTTAGTACGTTTGTACGGATTCTTGGGGTCCAAATTTACAATAACGGAGGTGAGCATATAAAAGAACGCGGAAAACGAAAGTTTTCTACTCGGAAGAAAATCGAAGTCATCCACTCCTTCCATTAGCCAATCCTAAAATGGCTGGAAGAATTTTGGTGTAAGTTCTATATCAGTTTCAACGTCGCCCCGAATTTGAATGGGGTTTCCATATACGCCCCTAAGGACTGTGTCTGCTGGCGCTACCTTTAGGTTGCAACGAGAAACCTATCTCGTATTTATAACTGAGCCGGCTGCGCCTGAGAACCACGCAAAATATTGGAACATCTTGTGTCAGCCTTCTTTAGGACGAGGGTGCTTGTGCTTTAGTTAGTCGCTAAACCATCAAGGGTACATTTGTTCGGACCAATCACTGGTTCAGGGTTTTTTGATATGGCGTTGGTGGATATGGATAGTCATGAATTAGGTGGTGGTTTGAATTACAACGGAAACACCTCCGTTGCAACATTTCACCCGCCCAGCGTTGATGTGGGATTTCGGACTGAATCGGTCAACTCGTGTCGAACCCTCTCATTCTATACTCCTGTCTTCCTGTTGCTTAAACGGAAAATCCAAATCCTGTCGGAGCCTTTCATACCGTCGTGGAGAGCTTTGACTCTGATCGGATTGAGGTTCACGTGAAGATCTACGGTTCTCACTCGTGCATATCCTATCGTCGCGGTGTCTAAGGGATGCAGAGGATTCGACTTGGAACTCATGTAACCTGGCTTCAAAAGACGGGTCCTTAGGTTGGCTGCTCTGTATTCTTTAATATTCAGGTTCCTGCTTCTCAAAGTCTCTATATTGTCTAGCAAGTTTCTGTAGTATTTATACCTAATCCTGAACCAAATCCTAATCCAAACAAGTGTTAGGGTAAATTCGAACACAAATGGTTCATGATGCCAGCTCATCGTAATCTCATTCATCGTGGACGTTTCACTTCGTAATCGAATCTTGAACATGCAGTTCGATCGTTATTCTAATTGCAATCATAAATCCTTTATTTTTTAAACACCTTGAATTTTTGTAGAACACTTATTTCAATACAAATTTACACTAAGCATTATGTTGTATTTTAAATAAATATTTCTACACAGATGCAGCTTGCCCTAATCTTGCATTCATTTTCCCCTTTGTGGAGGTTTCATGTCTACTGAGTAGGTGTTTCCCCCAATATAGTAATTGATTTTGTGTTAGGTAAAAATTCTTGCTGAATGAGTCAAATCCATCCTTTCTTTTGCTCATTTCAAAAATTGTAGGGAGTAATTGATTCTTGTCAGCCCCTTCCCAATGAATTACACACATGGGATTTTTGTTCTTACTAACTACACAATTCATGGACACTTCAGAGATTCTTAGTTTTTCAATTAAATGTAACATTACTTAGGTGGCCTCATCAGGGTTCTCAATTGTTCCATTGGGCTTGATCAGCATTTTGGAACCATCAGTATGGAATGTGAATGGTTCATCAAACCCTTCAAAAATGTTTGCCTCACTAACACTTAGGTCGCAAGTCCAATCTTATATAGTTGCGTGGTAAGCAAAAATACACCAACATTGCTCAGCCACTGTGAATTTTGATTTTGCTACCCAACTTTCAGGTTAATTTTTCAATCAAAGTGGCTTTGCCCCTGATCCCCAGTAATCAGAGCCAATCTTTGCAATAATGCCAATTTTACACTGTTTTCTTGCTTCCCAAACCTTCAATTCGTTCTGTCGACTCGCCGTTGGCAAACTTGCTTCGTATCAACACTGACTACCGTGGAGCTAGCTTACCGAAAACTTCTTTAAATGTTTATTATTTTCTGGTTCTGCGATGAATGTTACATAAGTCGCCATGACGCTGTCGTTCGTTTTGTTCGCATAAGTATTTCCAGTTAAAGATACAACGTCATGCAAATAATATCCTTGATATTGGTTTACCTTGTATATTGAAATTTTTTATTCATTTCCTTCATTTCATTGCGTACCTTTAGTATGGAGCCGGTGGCCTCGATAAACTAGGAAGATGGTCCACATTTAGAATGGAGCCCCAACTGCCCCTCTGAGAATAGATGGGATCCTAGTGGACTTGTTCTACGGTTTGAATAAAGCCACAGATTTTTTCTTTGCGGCCAAAGCTCGGGTCTTGCTTTAACAATTTTTTCAATTTCAAGATTTCTTGATTGAACTTTTGTTCACTTTTTGCTGTAACCTCAGGTTTAATATGACTTACAGGGTCTAGACTTTTATGAAGTAGTTTTTATGAAGTCGAAAGTTTATCTGCATGTGCCATGTCATCAAGGTATTTTTTAAGTTTTTGTTGAATTTTAAGCAATTCCTGTGCTTTTTCCCTGCCTTCCACGCTGACACACCTCGAAATAAGGCTATTTTGCTCTAGCACAGAAAAACCTTCCGTTTCGATTCCTGTACTTTGTTGCCTCGTAATTTTTCCAACAAACGTTATTTCTCACGCTGAGGCTTTACTTCTGAAGTTGACGCTTTACAGTACCCATAAATTTTTATAGCAATATTTTTCCAGTAATTCGGGGACGAATTGGCTGAGAAACTGCAACAAACTCCATTGATTTCAGATATTTTTTCATTAATGAAAGATAGGTATAAATGTCTATTTAGCCGCGTTGTTTTAAGTTGTAAAGCTTTTCGAATTCGCCTGCGTTGAAATCAAGGTTGGCTGGCTGCATGCAACCCAATTTTTTGGCTGCGTGTAACCCAAATCTCCTTGTCCCAAATCCAGTGCTTTTGCAATGCTACTCGACTCTTCATCAACTGTGCTCTCAACTTCACAGGACTTGTTAGTTATCGCTTGATTCGGTTTCCGAAATACGGTGTTAGTATAATAAATTGGTTTTGCATCGGAATTGTCATCGTGTTGAATAACAGTATTGAATATATCCTTGAAGTTTGTAATGTTTCTATTTTCATCGCTGTCGGATGAGTTACTTGTGCTTGGATTTGAGTCATCAAATTCAGTACATATTTTGCAAGACCGGAAGGTGAATGGGGAACGTTTTTTTTTCAATATTAACTGAAGTGTCTCCTGGCTTTTGAGCACTCTCATTCGGCAGAAATAGTTGCAGTATTTTTTGATACTATTGTCAACAGGAAATGATTTGCCTTGTTTAAATTTTAGAAATTCCGATGTTTTGCTAGCTTCAATTATTTTTTCATTGACGAATCACCGCAGTCGTCGAGAAGTGATGCTTCGTTTTTTTATAAAGTTCTGAATGTTACTCCGTCTTCCAAATTGAGATCCTCGTAGTGCCACAATTTCAACTTAGAGTCAATGTAAATATCTAACCTAATTTGATTTTAATCCAAATTGTTCTTGTGAAAAATCTTTGCTCGTAAATGATTGCAAACAAAAGGTACTACTAACATAAAAACACGTTTGAAAGTCGAATACGGTTTTGCTAGCCTACCTAACCTATCGAAAATCAAAAGTTAAAACCAATGTGTTACTTTTATAAATCTATTATTCTTTAAAAAAGTTTTAATTTTTAAAATAGTTTCTTTCCTGGAAACAATATTGGCACTTTTTGGCTGAAGCTAAGAATTATTCAAAAATGTTAAGGCAACAGAACAAAACAACTGCTAACTTGAATGATTAAATTAATCCATTTTGAGCTGCGTTGTCGTAAACATCTTGGCCTTGATATACCCTAACAAATTCATTTATTCGAATATCCGGGTCAAACTCAAAAATTGTAAATAAAACTGCTCGTACTCGTAAAAAATAACGAACAGTAATAAATTGCGGATTTGTCGTTTTCACAAATCTGCAGTTAAGACATGCAAATTTTTAAAAAAATTGACGGTTCACTAATCAAATTAGTGCGAAATGAATTGAGATTTAAAAAAATATGAATCTAATGAACGAATGACTTACCATTTGTACTTGCGAGTAGTTGCAAATTGGCATCGCCAACTTTTAAACCAAACGGTATGCAAGGTGTTGTGGCGAAGCGAACAGCTAATGTTCAGCGTATTATTAATATTCACCAGCTGATGATACCCTTAGGATTTTTCCTATACGTCGAACGTCCGAAAGAAGTAACCTCTCTCTTGCTTTAGTCAAACTGGAGAAATCACACATTTTTATGGCTGATGAAAGTATGACAGTGGTGGTATTTATTAGACATTTCAAGTTGTACAAATTTTTCCAATTTCTGGTTGTGTAGTGGAGAAATTCTGATTGCCTTCCGCAAAAGTGAAAATTAAACTCTGCAAAAAGTCATTCCATCAATAATTGATGGAATGACTTCATTTCATAAACGATTCGTAATTATTATGAAAAATATGATTTTGGGACAAAATTAAACAGTGAACCGAATGGTGTTATCCGTACTCGATTTTGTAAAATGGACTTGAAACAGGTTATGCAGTTTCCGAAATAATCGAACTCAAACGACTATGTGAAAGACCTATCAAACGAATAAGTTTTGGTATCTGCGATAGTTCCAAATAAGTCAAACAGCAGATGCCATTTCCTATAATCACGCGAAAGTTTACAAACATACATGAAGGACCCGTGTCTTTTTCTAATAAAAATGTTGCGTAGCTGAATATACACACCACGTGCTATCATTTACCATTGTTATTTAAACGTAGCTTTACCTCTAAAAGTAAAGATAGATTATGGTAACATTCAAGGTTGTTCGACAGAAAAAATTCTCTTACAAGACATTTTTAAAAGACATTTTTTTCCGTTGTCAAGGAACCTTGGTAACACTGGTGTATATCACATCATAAGACCAACCACAAGGAGGCAATTGCTGAAAGAGCTACACAAAAAACGTTGCATTGTTTTGCTATATTGATTTCCTTATGGCGAGTCAACGCTGATGTTGCTCTTCCACGGGTTGCTCTTATGGCGTGGAACCGCATAGCGAACAATAAATTATTTTTACAACCCATTACTTTTGTTGTATTATTCTATTTATTTTATTCAAATTATCGTTTGACGCCAAACAATTGAAGGCAATTAATACAAGTGTAAAATTGAAAAGTGGTCAGTAACCCGTGCATTATATGAAATTACAAGTTTCACATTACTAGTCGTGTAAGATAAATAGTGAACGACATCGATTATTTGCTTTCCAATTTTACCACACTAATTTTTACACCAAATATGCACTTCCAACTTTATATGAGTTATAAACTTCTTAATCTGATGACGTTTATATATTTCAAATATCACTTCTTTGCTTCTTTTTGTGTAAGAGAGATGTTCTTGGTAAAAGAGAAATAAAATTTCGTTGCATTAGCAATTTGCAGCAGTTGAAAGAAATCCTTGTTAACTTTTTACGAGTTGTTTCAAAAGTGAAGCAAGAATCTACACAAGAATGAACGTTATAACACTTAGGTTACCTGATGTTGAGGCTATAATCATGGAAGACGAAACTCGCCGATATTTGTTATTCCGGTAATTTGCAAATTTATATTTCAAAGTATAAAAACTGAGTTTCCAACATATTGTTCTCGCCTTCGTCGTATTAGTGACATTAAGAAATTGGGAAACATGTATTCGGGTAACACAGGAAACTATAGGTACAGTGTTAATCAGACCTTGAAGGATTGGAGAGTGTCAAAGTCTAGGGGGAATAGGCTTATAGGGTAGTAACCTAATTTAATTCTGTAATGTATTGCGTCACAAGACAGTGAAAACGCTAGACGCTACACGTTTTAGCTAATTAGTTCAGGCATCAGATCAAAATATTAAAAACTAATTCAAACGAATGTGAGACGTTAGTTGCGATTATCCCTGCGTCATTTTGCGAAAAGATTTGTGCACATTAACCTCAAAGTACCAGACGTAGTATAAGTTGATTAGCTTGAACTGGAGGAAGGGGAAACATTCACCGTTGTCTTTCTGTAATATGTGGAAATATGTTAATCAAAATTTGTTCTATCGCTGCGGCCAATCTGCCCTACTCAATCGGGTACGCCTCTAGAGCAAGTTAAGCATGTAATTTGTTTAGTATTATTTCACAAATGCGAACTATTTAAAATTTATTGCCCTTTCGAACGCAAGCGATGTTTCTTAATTATTAACCTGCCTATGTTCGATATATGTGCTAGATAAGTTTTCCAACCAATTCGTGATATCGTAACCTGGTTTTTTTTAAACATTGTTATAACGGCCTTCTATAGTTAACATTAGTGGGGAAAAGCTAAACGATTTTGCTTGGAGTTAAGATGCGTTAGACTGCTTGTTCACTGTTTTCAAAAGCTGCGCCATTTTAAAATATTAATGTAGGAATGTTTATGCCAACGGACTCAAGTGAGTCAAGTAATCGGAAACCATTTTCTCGTGGATGTTAAAGGCGTACAGCTGCTAGTGACGCCGTAAGGCTAGGAGTTGATGTGGGTGACGTTAGTTTTGATGTGTGTCCGTTTCCATTCCCAAGGAAATGTTCCCGACGATATGCCTCCCAACGAACGTCATCTGACTCATGCGTAAGATATCGAATCCCAACTTGTTTTTCTAACTCTCGAACGTCAAGCCAAGTCTGATAATCCTGTAAATACGCAAAACCTGGTAAATGTTAAATGCTGACAAAATTAGAGAGAAAGTAATGAGTCCCGAATATTTTATTGCACGGAAAACAAGCATGATTTAAAGCTCTGTTGCTTCTAACACGTAAACTAGCAGAACCATAATTGATTGACTTTTATCGATTGACTAACGAAAATTACCTGAAGCCAAGGGTGGAGACATGACTTGTCAACGGTGTAGCGCTTGCGCTGTTTCACTTGGAGAAGGTTATTGATAAGGTCAATAGCTGCAACAAAAAACAGGGTGTCATATAAATTAAGTCGGGCCGTATATTGCAATACTAGAGCTCCAACTTTTATGTTGTGTGTGCTTTAGGCCATGTCAATATATTGGAGAATACAGTTAAATTGAAAATGCTGGTTGGAAAAGTACAAACACCGCCACTCAAATGTTGTAAATTTATGGTAATTCACGTCCACCAAGACGAGTTACGATGTGTTTCTCGGACAACGTTACCTGAAAGCGTGTTACGGTTACGGATGCCACAGGTCATGTGTAAATGAGCACAACAACTTATACTGGATCCAAAGTTTTTCGTTCCTGTGCCTGCTGTGCCATTCCATCAGAAATTAACGCTTAATTTTTAATTTGCTGATTTTTTGTGGGAGCGGCTACTACTTTATCCACCAAGCATAAAGTAGTATCAGTAGTAGTAGTGAAAAATATACAAGGACATTGTATATTTTTTGAAGATGGTAATGGCAACGGGCATTGAAACGAAACACGTTGCTGAATGCAGCTTTCAGAGCTTAGCCTACGTAATGTAAGGTCGTTGTAGTTTACCTTCGTGTGATATAGTTTTCCAGGGATTGGGCGGATACATAAAGGCAGCATTTTGAATTTGATCGTTGATATCTTCATCATCATTAAATGGAAAAGTACCGCTGAGACTCACGTAGATGATTACTCCGACACTCCACATATCTAATGAGCGATTGTATCCTTTGTTTCGCAAAACTTCAGGAGCTAAAATATAAACATTTTGAGCGAGTTAACATAGTGATAAAAGCAAAGCGCCCATGGCCAATAAGTAGGAAGTAAGACTACCTAAGGCAATACAGTCATAATTGAGAATTAAAACACACATTATGCTAGATATGACAAATACTTTATAATCGTTTCTTGCCAAGATAAGCTGGAGTGCCAACAACTGATCTTCGGAATGATTTCTCTCCTATAATACGAGCAAATCCAAAATCACATAGTTTCACTTGTGGAAATTCAGAGTCAGTTGAAAGCAAAACGTTTTCTGGTTTTAGATCACAGTGGACGATATTTTTGCTGTGAAGATGTTTAAGTGCAACTAAAATCTGAAACATAACAATAGAAAGTATGTAACCAAAATTTGACGTTGTCCAGTTTTTGAAGACATTTGTTTGGTTTATATTTGCAAGGAATAGAATAAAACCTGTGTGATTAAGTATTTTGTGATTCGTTCTGAAAGCCTTCCCCTTTCGCTTGACAGAATCATTTCGAGCATGTCTCCTTTCAATTTCTCCATTACCACAAAAATTCTTTCTGGCGTCTCAAACATTCTCTCCAAATTGACAATTCCTACAATCAAAAAAATATATCAAAACTGAGAATGTTACAACATAGTTATATATNCATTTCGAGCATGTCTCCTTTCAATTTCTCCATTACCACAAAAATTCTTTCTGGCGTCTCAAACATTCTCTCCAAATTGACAATTCCTACAATCAAAAAAATATATCAAAACTGAGAATGTTACAACATAGTTATATATGAACCGTTCGTTTCAGGTAACATTACCTGGATTTGACAGATTTTGGAGAATTGCCACTTCGTTTTTCAATTGTGCTTCTTGCTTTGTCGGGAACCTCAATTTATCAATTACCTTGATGGCAGCTGGTTTCTGAGTTTTTCGGTGCATGGCTAAATTTTGAATAAATGAGTTAATAATTATTTAACTTCGTATTATTCTAATTTAAATTCAATGTCTGAATTAGGTTAGAAATTTTAAAAAAATTACAACTGGCAGTTGAAATTGTTTGCTACAAGAATTTTAAAACCATCAACCAAACGAGTCTTGAAAAGGAATACTCACCTCCATAAACAATACCGAATTGTCCAGAACCCAAAATTTCGTCTGGAAAAATCTGATAAAGTTGGCTGATGTCTGAGATCCTATCTTCACGATCATCATTCTTCTCNAAGAATTTTAAAATCACCAACCAAACGAGTCTTGAAAAGGAATACTCACCTCCATAAACAATACCGAATTGTCCAGAACCCAAAATTTCGTCTGGAAAAATCTGATAAAGTTGGCTGATGTCTGAGATCCTATCTTCACGATCATCATTCTTCTCTGTATTCATAAACGTAAAGGTAATATAAGTGTCAAGTTCCAGGAAAACCGCCAAACCCCTCAAATTATATTCATCTCAGTACTCCAATATAACGCAAGGCTAAACGCCGAAGAATTCTCCCTCATTTTAGCTGATAACATTTTGATGGAAAGTTCAAATAAAACCACAAATGTCATTGTCCTGTTAGAATGTTAGAGGAGGTAAGTCCTGTCGAGAATTAGTGATAACAAATGATGGTCCCTGTATAAAAACTAATTTGTTTCTACGTGTACTGACAGTTGGCGTCCATGCCTTGCCTTTAAAGCTAATCTTCCTTTTTCTCCTGCAACAAATTATCCACCAGTTTGGTGGTATATGAAGCTTACTTTGCTTCAGGCGTTTTTCTCGGAAAAATAAGGTTGAAAAGACAAATTTTGCGTTGTCGCGCAATTTTTCCTAACTCAATGCTAACGAAAAAAGTCTCTTCAGGAAAAACTTTTTTCCAGCCGAGAAATATCACTTCCTTTTGCGCTTTTATATTTATTGAATAATTATGCAAACTTTCAACCCAACCGGTCAAATAGAGTGACGCACATTTTAAACCAATTTCGGTGATGAAGAAGTCGTGTTACCTAACTCTAAATGTTCGTGCCTATTTAAAATCGAAGTCGGTTCTTTACCTTTCATTATGTCTGCCATACAGTGTAAACGAATTGCGCTTTCCCACGTTTTTGCGAGGTGTGCCCCAATTCCAGTTTCCGGCGGAGGAAGTTGAACTTTGCTTGCATCTTTATGTCCATAACAAGGATCTTCTCCAACGAAGTAATCCAAACTCGCCGTCCGAATTTCAAAGCAATGCATCACATCTTAAATTTGAAAAATCAAAAACTTTGTTCATAAAAAATGCCAAAAACAAAGCGAATTAACGTATTACTAATCCTAATTATACTACGACTTCATCGTAATAAGTTTTCATAAACGTCGCAGGGTCACAATAACCTTTGCGTGCTGATTATTTCCTTATTCGCATTGTTCCTAAATGGGAAATTCGACAGGGTAATATTGGTGGAAGAAGACAGGTTTTCCCGTCCTGGGGAATTATCCTCGGTGGGCAAAACTAAACAATATTAATTAACGCGCGGTGAATTCGAAAAAAATTAAACAACTGCTTAATTTCCGTGAACAAACCTGCTTGAATCTAACCCTCGTTCCGTAATAACTTACGCCGGAGC
>JABASK010000554.1:0-13628 GCA_019776465.1 Rambutanura hunanensis | reverse complement strand
TTTTTTTTTCGATTCACTGTTTTAAAAAGCGTCAGAAACGTTTTGTTTTTGTAGCAAGTATGAAACTTTTGCTTCAACTTTGCTTATTCTCGATTTTTAAGGCCGACCAATTTAATTAATAATTTAAATCTATTAATAAATTAAATACAACTCTAAAAAATTTAATTTTTGTTATGCAAATTTTGAACTAAATTTTAATTTTCGATAGTTTTCATCCAGGCCAAGACGGCCCAATACGTCGAAAAATCCAAGTTTCCAAATCTTTCCTTTCATCACTTGTACTTATGACAAGAGATCCATACAGTTTGTACCCGAGAGATTGAATAGTAACGATGATTTGATTAAGTAGGTTAGTATTTTGGACGATTTCAGAACCACTACCGGAACCTCTACTATTTCCAGCCAACTTGAATTCACAAGCTCCACGATCTTTTTCTTCCTTACGGATTTTTCCTGCCCATTGGGTTTTGATGACTTGACGAACATACGGAACAATATTAGAAGCCCCGATAACCCGAATACTATCACGCATGTTGAAAGAAACGCAAAACATTTGAGGATTATGGATCTGGGGCAGCATTTTCAAAAAATAGAGCATCCTTGTCCTTTGGCTTGTTTGTACTGACGCATGATGATCCTATCAAGTTCCAACCATTTTGAGCCATACATTTGACGACATTAAGCAAAAGGTTGCGACACCATACAGTTTCACCAAAGTGTCCACTCCATGGATTTCCACGTAACTGAAAATAGTAACATTTTATACGTGTGAAACTTGATAAATAAACTACAAAAAATCTCTTAACTTAGATAAAGTATGTAGAAAATTAATTAATTTAAAACTTTTTTTAAGTGCTACCTGTTGTTTTTGGTTACCTTGAACTCATGGGTTCCATAGTACTCACGTTCAGCTGGACTATAGTACCATTTGTCTCCAATACTTTTATGTAATTGCTGTGTTACTTCAACTGGAACTCCAATTAACCGTAATCTGTCTGTCATGCTTAAGGAAATTGAGCAAACCTGAAGCGAACTACCAGGAGCCTCATTCCGACCCCAAGTTGCTCCGACACTTCGAAAAAACCAAGTTTCTAAATCTTGCCCTCCAGAACTGACACCGATAGAACCATATAACTTGTACCCGACTGATCGAAAATTGACAATTATTTGGTTGAGTAGCACACATGTCTGGACCATTTTGACCTTTGAATTTCGGGCCAATCTGAAATCAAATGCATCTTGAAATTCATCATGGTGTTCAGATTCAATCCATCCTCCACTCCAGTGAGATTTGATAGCTTCTCGAACATAAGGAACCAAACTGTGGGCCTTAGTGACCTGAATTCCAGTGTCCATGTAGAATGTGGCGAAAAATATGTGAACATCAGGGTCTACCGGGGCATTTTCAAAGATGAGGACATCCTTGTCACCCGGAGTTAGGCTCACGTCAAAAGATTGTAGTAAATTCCATCCATTTTGAGCCATACATGTCAAGATAGCAGCTACTAGGGTACGAGCAGGTACTGCTTCATAAGCGCCATGTGTCAGCCATGGTTGACCTGCCAACTGAAAACGTTAGAAAAATATTTAGACTGCACTACCTGCTTTTTGCAGGTACAGAAACTTTTTTCGGTAAATTGTTGTAACCTTGAAGTCGTGTGATCCAATGTTCACAATTTGCAATTGAATTGTCCAGATTTTCTTAATTGCATTGCGCAGATATGGAATCACTTCAACTGGAACCCCAATTAGTCTTATTATATTGGTCATACACAAGGAAATAGAACAGACCTTCAAAGAACTACGACTATCAGCTGCATTGTGGCTCATACCCAATTTCCAATTAAAATTAACAAAAAAATTTGACGAATTTAAAAGAAAACCGCTTGAGTTCAAGTAATTCAAAGTTTAGGTTACGTCAGAGTTATTTTAGGTTATCGGACTAGTTTTTCACGGTGTCCGTGCATCAGTTACAAGGAAATAGTTAACTCTCCTGACACAAATTAACGCAAAAATTAATTCGTACACAAAAGTTTTTTTTTTTTGCACAACCTAATTACTTCTTGGTAAAGTATATCGTTCACAAAATAAATTGGCCAAGGTAAACTTAACTGATTCGAATGTAATTTTCACTAAATACTGTTTTCTAAAAAGTGTAAAAAAGTTGCAAATAACCAGAGGTTTTCAAGTGCTTTTTTCCCGTAATAACTAATAAGGCTACTCATGCAAATTTGCATTTAATCCCTAACGTTGCGTCGGTTTCTGATGACGTAAAACGAATGAGAGTCAAAAGGTATCACGAGGTTTATTTGACTCGTTGTATAAATCGATTAGTTAGGATAGGTCCACTAACTAATTTTGTAGCTCTCGGTCATAAAGAACGATAAAATAATAAATGCCTCTCTATGAACTCAGACTTTCTAGAATTTTCGACGTGCAATTAGAGATCCACACCACTTATCTAGACCGAGAAAATTGTGAAACCATATATTTGACGTAATTGATCGAATTTGCACACTATAAACCGCTGCTAGTGGGATATCCTACTAGCGCAATTACAGCACAGCCTGAAAATATAAAAATGGAGGATTCAAAAAACACTTTATAGTTTTCAAACAATTTTTGTTTTGCATCTTTTTTCTTCATTTTAATTCGAAAAAAAACCCAGGAGGTTAGGCGAGATGAACGCTGCTCTAGATCACGGTCAGTATCCAAACTAGGTAACGAAAGTTGGCAGAAAAATTTGGCAACCACTTACGATATAGTGATGACGTCAAAAGAGTAGTTTTTTTAAATGAGCAGTGACTAATGAAATACCTGATTTTTAACTATTTTTAGTATTTTACTATTTTAAGTATTTTTAGTAGCTGGTAATTCTGATTACTAAATTAGTACTCACCAAGAGTTAATATAATTAACTGAATTTTTAAAAAAAAACCGAAGAAAAGTAGCTGCGCTGACGTGGAAAGAGCAGCCGCAACGCACCGCAAGCAAGCGAACCTGCCACACAGTTTTCCCATTGTTTACTAGTTCTGTTTCCAAGCGTAATTTCCCTTCTTTTTCTAGCATTAGTAAATTAATTTATTATTTAAAACAAAGCAAAATACACTTTTTCACAATAACCTAACCAAATTTGAACGGTTGCGTTTGCGTATTTACAAAACACAATTCTCTAAAACTCGACGGTTCACCGAATAAGTTTGTTTCTTGAAAAAATTGTCGAAGTCCTGCTTTTTCCAATTTTGAAAACCAGGAGGTCAACTCCGGGACCCACTTACTTTCTGAAAAACTGTTCAAATGCACTTCAACTTGCAACTGGGCGAACGGTAAGGTCTCTGGGAAATCTTCATGAATCTTCTGGAACGTTTCCCATTCTGCCCCTTCAACGTCCATTTTTAAAATGTCAATTGTTTCTAATTTTAATGAGGTCATGATAGATTTCAATGTCTCTATAGTTCCCGAACTTTGACCTCCAATTCCTTTGTATTCAAAAAAGGCTCGATTTGGGTACTTGGCCACGATCTCTGGAACGTCTGTCATTGTCGGGTCAAACATGTACACGACGCAGGTTTCAGTCCTACGTAGAATTTCTTCTTCGAACGAAGTCTCATCGTTAATTCCGAATGACAAAACGATACATTTTTGTTTCGATATCAGTTGGTCGAAACCGCAGATCCACTTTCCACCGTCACCCACGCGCCCGATTCGTTCCTTGACAAAAGGGCAGTCAAATGATGGGTAAAATAAGTCCCAAATGGTCGTGGCGTGAGAGAAGTCAATGCCACTAACCAGCTTGACCTTGTTGATGACTTTGTTTTTCTCGGTGACTCCACGAGCCCAGATCGCTTCGGCGGACCGCAGTCTTTGGGTAATGTCATCCGGGACGCTCTCATCCTCAACGGTCTCCACCTCTGTGTCTGAATCTTCAACTGGAACACGTGCCAAAAAATTTTTTAATAACTTCCAAGTTTTTGCACAAAACGATAAATTTTTAGTGCAAAATCTTAGTCTTAACTCGTCGAGTTTAGACATAGAGGTCAAAGTTCATTCGACTTACTGGACTGGTATAACGCAAAATTTGAAGTGTACGAGTACCAAGACAGGACCAAAAAGATGACAATTGCTGCTAAAATCGTTTGTATCCATGTTTTCCGCATGATCAAACTAGCGAGGAAAAGTAGCGACGAACGTCCAATATTAGGCGAGGGTTAGGTTAAGTTAGGTAAAGCTAAGGTAGTAGGTTAGGTACAATTAGGTTAATTTTCAAAGGAAAAAAGCTTAGCTTTCTAGATTTCACTCTGCCCTATTATTCTGTACTTCTATGCAAAAACGGCAGTGTAAATAAAAATCGAATTAAAAATATTCAAAATCTAAGGTATACAAGGTCGTGCTCTTCTTGGTGACAATGTCGCGTACACGTGGCTACCGTTCTTTGTTATTGTACACAGATGGTCTGGATTTATACATTACGACACATCTGTGCGGCGTAACCTTGCCATGACATCGAATACTAATTTTCTTAAAAAAACGCTTCTATTTTTAAAGTACAAAGCGGAATAGCTCTGTTGGCAAAAAATTTTGACGATGATAGAAAACTTTGTCATACTTTAAAATATTGATATTTTTTTCAAAAAAAAAATTTAGCTTAAGTCTAAACATAGAAATAGAAAGCATAAAGTTTTTTTAAAGTGAATTTTTATTTTTTTTAGACAATAGTGTGTGTTGTTTTTTTTTCAAAAGCTGTTTATGTGTTGCAATAGTTTTAAAGAAACCGGCCTTTACTATAAAAATAATTAATCGACCTTTGAAGTTAGACTCACAAAACGTTGATATGAAATGAAATGTGTGCTCTTAAGTTAGAATTAACCTAATTAAAGTTAAACATACATTTAAGGGTGAGTGACTTGCTAGATGAGATTTCTAAACTTTCGAGTAGTTTTTTAGTCTTTTTACTTTCTGATCATGAGATTCAAAAAACTGAGTTTTCATGTTTTAACACTTTTACCAATTGACGATTTTACCGGTAGCCACAACTGGCCGGTCAGATCAACTCGTTTTTTTTAAATATAAAAACCTAATGTTAACCATTCTCGTTTAGCTTACGTTAGTTTAAACAGATCCATTTTGATATTCACAAAGGCCAACTCTCTTAACGGAATCGGATCAAAGAAAAGATTCGGTTCTTGGAAAAACTGTCGAAACCCGGCGCCTTCCAATTTAGAAAACCAGGAACTCAATTTGTTGAGCCAATCTGTTTTCTTAAAACGACCCAGATGTACTTCAATTTCTAACTGGGCAAATGGTAAGCCGTTTGGGAAATCTTCATGGAGATTCTGGAAAACGTCCCATTCGGCACCTTCAATATCAATTTTCAAAACGTCGATAACATCCACATTCAACGAGGCCATAATAGATTTCAATGTTGCTAATTTCCCTGAATTTTGTGCCCCAAGTCCTTGGAAGTTGAAAAAGGCACGATCCGGATACTGGGCAACAAGCGACGGAACTTTTCCAATCGTAGGATCAAACATGTGAACGACACAGGAGTGAGTCCTCCTCAAAAACTCTTCCTCGAATGAAGTGTCACCTGCTACTCCAAACGAAAAGACGGTGCACTTTGGTTTCGAAATCAGCTGTTCGAAACCGCAGATCCATTTCCCACCATCACCGACTCTGCCGATTCTTTCCTTGGTATAAGGGCAATCAAATGATGGATAAAAAAGGTCCCATAAGGTAGTATGGTGAGGTAGGTCAATCCCATTGACCAACTTGACCTTTTTGACTGCTTCATTTCTCGCCGCATTTGCACGACTCCATACTATTTCGGCAGAGCGGAGTCTCTGAGCTAGGACGTCGGAGTTATCAACACATGAGACGGATTTACAGGAAGCGTTAAACGCTGGAACGGTGCACAACATTGGACCAACGTCACCTCTGGCTTTGTCTCATAAAAAAACAAAAAGTTTAGTTTTTCGTTCCAGATTCGGTTTAAGTTCAAAGTGGATACAAAAGAGATAAAAGTAAAATAATGACTAATCGAACAATGTCACCAGAATAAAGGAGTTATTACCTGACTGGAATATCGTAAAATCTGAAGTCGAAACCCAGGTAAATACCAGGAAAACCATGACACTCGTTAGAAAGGCCCAACTTTTCCATGACCAGTTTCTCATCATTATTATGGCGATGGAGACGACGATACTAAGTAATTTGCAACAAAGAAACGTTAAAAATTACGTGATTTTCTGACATAATACTAATTTTCAAACTAGTTATTGTTAATTAACCTTACCTAAAAATAACCTTCTTGATGCTTGAGAACAAGCAAGAAGGCCCTTCTCTTCTCACGCCTTCTGTTCTGTTGTCTGTTGTCTTTCGTTCGTGGTTATGAACTTATGAGTCTTTTTCTCGGATATGCCGAAAGTTTTTCGGAATTTTTCTTGTGTGACCACACGAGTCGTGTCCAGACAGTCCAGGCTCAGGCTCAGAAATAAATGGGACACGCAACGTGTTCTTCTAGGTTGGTATTGAAAATCAAAATGTGTAACAATCCGGAGTTAATTTCAACCTATTGTTTTTGCATTAAGGGTGGGCGGGAATGGGGGCTTGGGCGTATGACTTTCGAAAGTTAACCTTCCATTATTGGAACTGATAATTAACACCTTTGAATGGTTAATTAACAATGCCCAATTTTCGAACTAACCTAACTTTCACTTTAAGTGGTTATGATACGACTGTTTGCCAGGCGGTCATAGGTTAGGTCAAAATGTCACGGCCAATTACGAACCAGAACCAACGACGCGACAACCGGTTTTAGAACTGAAAACTTTTGAATTTAAGGTTTCTGGATGTGCAGAGTGCACATGCAATGTAAGATGTTATATGTATCTCTGACCCATTTGACCTTCAAGTTGTGGTGGTATCCATTTAATTTCTATTCCAAATTGTGACCGTAGGCTATAACTGACATTAAGTAAAGTGATATTACTATGAGTTTTGACGAGGTTATATGCGTTTTTTTGTTATGTGTGTAAAAATGAGGCGTTTTTTGGTTGAATGTCGGTCAACCGTAACCGCACGCGACAATTGCAAGGTTAGGTTTAATTAGTGCGACAGCTTTAGATAGACAAGGTTACGCGCGACAAATTTAGATTAGTAAGTGAATAATTTGATCTGACCTTGCCAATAACAGTGGAGATATCTAACTTTAAAGAAAAGAAAGTTGCTTTAAAATAAAAAATTGAAAAAAAAATTGGTATTTCAGATCTCCATAATCAAAATTCCATAAGATGTAGCTAAAGATTCTGAAATGAATCAAGACGATTTGTCGTACCATGCCCTTAATGAGTTTCAAGTATTTCCCGGTGGTAAGAGCGAAATTTGATTTTTAGTAATACAATGAATAAAAATAATTTAAATAAAATAGTTAGATATATTCAACTGTTAAATATTGCTTTGTTAATGTTTAAGCTTTGTTAAGTTTTGCTTTGTAGTTCATGGTAGTGACACACACTTCAGAGCAATTTGAACGGTTCCATTTTGATATTAAGAAAAGCCACTTCACGAAACGCAAAACTCTCTCCAGCAAGAAGGTTGGGCTCGCGAAAAAATTGGCGAAGACCTGCCAATTCCAATTGGTCCCACCACGTATTCAAAGCTTGAAACCAATCCTCTGTGTTATACCCATTAAGATGCACTTCGATCTGCGCCTGAGCAAAGGGTAGGCCGTTTGGAAAATCCTGCAAGATGTTTCGTACTCCGTTCCATTCTGCTCCTTCCACGTCCATTTTAAGGACGTCAATCCTTGCGACATTAAGCGATGTCATAATAGATTTGAGGGTCGCCATCTGACTATTGTCATCGGGACCGATTCCTTGATGGTGGAAATAAGCGCGACCCGGGTATTCGCTTACGAGCGTCGGCTCAGAAGAAATCGTTGGGTCGAACATATGTACCTTACAGGATTGAGTCCTGCGTAGAAACTCTTCTTCAAATGACGTATCAGTACTGACGCCAAAAGAGAAAATGACGCAGTTGCCCTTGGTGATCAGTTGGTCAAAACCGCAGATCCATTTTCCACCATCCCCTACCCGCCCGATTCGTTCTTTTGTAAAGGGACAATCAAATGACGGGTAGAAGAAATCCCATAGAATTCGGGCTTGATTAGAATCAACACCGTTGTACAATCGTACTTCGTTCACAGCTCGTGACCGTCGTTCCTGGGAACGATTCCAGTTGGCATTGGCAATTTTGAGACGGGTTTGAAGATTTTGGAGTTCTGCGCAGGCGCTAGAAGTGCACGCAGTCGGAGTGTTGACCTTTGCAGGTGGCAGGGTCGATTCGTAGTGGGGTGCAGGTGTTACCACTGAAACAACTATCGTAACACAAAGCGACTCAATGGATTTAGCCCACTAGAAACATTTTCATTTTTAAATTTTTAAAATTTTACCTGTTTCAAATTTTTGACGTTGCAAAAGTGTAAGATTTGAGGTATACGTCGCCCAAGTAAAAAGAAACATAATGGTCGCCACGCCGAAAAGCGTCTTCTTCCACTTTGCATTATACATGACGTACGTGTAAAAATTTGATATTTTTTTTAAAACAAAAGTTTTTTTTTTGAATTTCGAAAAAACTAAACTTTTTTTTTATACTAAAAAACTATAGCATTTAGCAATAAATTAAACGACAATAGGCTAATGACGGCCAATGTATTGCACTTCTTACGTGTCCCCGTCCTCTCAATGTCACAACGATTGATTTTGTATTGAAGCGTTTTGGTTGGAATATTATCCATACCGTGACCTTGATACTTTTGGCCCTTGAATGTCACACGCTACTTAAGCAACGTTGCATGTGATTGATCCTCATCAATTTTTTGTAGTGAGCCTTCAGGTATTTTGCTTTTAGGTTCGATTAAACACTATTCTGACACAAACTTTGTGCAAAAAAAAAATGCCAATTTCTTATCAGATTGTAATTTTTCGTTTTGGCAAAAGTAGGTTAAAAATACCGTCGTTGCTTGGCTCGTTATTTTCACGAACGTCAAAAACATCAGCGTATGTCGAATTTAACCTGACCAAAGCCCAAAAGATCTGTGGGTTAGGATTAAGTTTTGAGGTCGAGTGAGTTAAGCTTGACTAGATACTAATAATTTATTTAATAATAGGGGTTATTGGTATAATTAATAAAAGAATATAATTTTTTTTATATAATTAAAATAAGTTATATAATTTATTATTCTTTACACTTTGTAGACACGAGAGCAATCGGCTCAAAGCAACTTAAACGGCTCCATTTTGATGTTGAGAAAGGCCACTTCCCGATACATGTAGCGTTCTTCACCAAGTAGGTTCGGCTCGTTAAAAAATTGGCGAAGACCTGCCAATTCCACCTGGTCCCACCACTTATTCAAAGCTTGAAACCAATCCTCAGCGCCGAAGGTATTGAGATGCAGTTCAATCTGCGCCTGCGCAAAGGGCAGGTCGTCAGGGAAATCTTTTAGGATTTTTCGTACTGCGTCCCATTCGGCTCCTTCGACGTCCATCTTAAGGACGTCGATCTTTTCGACGCCCAGTGATGTCATGATAGATTTGAGCGTAGCCAGTTGACCCTCGTCAGCGTAGCCGATTCCTTGACAGTGAAAATAAGCGCGACCCGGGTATTGGCTAACGAGGGCGGGCTCAGCAGCAATTGTCGGATCGAACATATGTACAGTACAGGATTGAGTTCTACGTAGAACCTCTTCTTCAAATGACGTATCAGAACTGATGCCAAATGAGAAAATAACGCAGTTGACTTTGGTGACCAACTGGTCAAAACCGCAGATCCACTTGCCCCCATCTCCTACCCGCCCGATTCGTTCTTTTGTAAAAGGACAGTCAAAAGACGGGTAGAAGAAATCCCATAAAATTCGTGCATTACTTGAATCCAGACCGTTGTTCAATTTTATTTCGTGCAAAACTTGTGACCGCCGACTCTGAGAACGAATCCAGTTAGCATCGGCGATCTTGAGACGATTTTGAATATTTTCGTGTTGTGCGCAAGCACCGGAACTATATAGCGTCGGGGCATTGAACTCTGAAGCAAGGAGGATCGATTCGGGTCGAGGTTTGTCAACTGAAACACATAGTAATATGTAAAATAAGATAATTATCCATTTCCAAATTTTTATTAAAAAGTAAATTTTTACCATTTTCCAATTTTCCAAGTCCTAAAAGTGTTAGGTAAAGGTTTGACGTACATGTCGTCCAACTGAACACGAAAAAAATAGTCGCCGCGGCGGCGAGCGTTTTTTTCCTACGTGTCTTGTACATAACGCAAAATTCAACTTCGTTACAGTCTTTTTTTTTAACGCTGCAACAACTAATGTCGCATCTAACGAAATTCAACGTGTTCGCGTTCTGTTACCGTAGAATGATTTTGATCTAACTATTGAATTTTTTTCTCAAGGGTTTCGGTTGGATTACCTTCTGGACCGTTACGTGACCTTGTTACGTGCTACCCAATGTCACACATCACTGACATAACTCCTGTTGCATATCTTCATCAATTGGTACTATATGAGCAATGTTGCATGTCTTCTTTATGTAAGAAAAATTGAAATACCATTGGAGCTTTCGGTTTGTGAGTCTTTGCTGCTGCGGTTCAGTTAAAATGAACCGCAGAAAAATTATTGTGCAAAAAAATGTCATTTTTTATGAACCTGTAGTTTTTTTTGGCCTGAAATATATATTTGCTAAAGAAAAGGTATTTGCTTTCATCAACTAGGTAGAACTTAGACCAGGGTCTAATGAGGTCACGCAGACTGTCAATCCCATCAAAGCAAAAACTATCGACGACAAAAATATCAACGTCTAATGTCTAAACTCAGCTGAGCAATCAGTTCAAAGTTCAAAGTTAGGAAACGTTCAACGATTTACTCGTGTTACATTCAAATTAATTCAAACTTGATTTATTTTTTTCTAAAAAATGACAAACTTTGAGTAACTTTTCTAAAAGTTGTCCAAGATTAGGTAAAACGAAAGGAAAGTCGGAGTCTGGAAGTCAATCGGAGTTTACACGGTGGAGGCGCAAGGTGTTCGAAACCGTGCCGCGGTGGTGTTGGTGTTTCATCCTATGGGGCAATTTACCCGCCTTGTTCTTGCCCTTGTTTTAGTACAAATTCAAAGATTCCCGGGCTTTTTTGCCAAAAGAAGTGGAAGCTTACTACTTGAAAATTTTAACGGTACAGTTCCAGATTTACTACGTACAGAAAGGTCAAAGTTAAAAACAGTGACGATTCTTGGGCTTTTTGAGTTGACACAGGGAGGGACTCGACGGTTACATGGAGCTAGTGAAAAGTATGACGTCGTTTTTTTTAATGTGAATTGCTACTTTTCGAAAATTTGAGTGTTTTTATTTTGCAATTTTAGGCATGCTGCTGAATTGGCATTGAATGACATTAATCGACAACGAATTTTGAAAGACTATCGACTTACTCTGCTTAGTAACGATACAAAGGTAAATATAAAAATGTTGAAAAAATAAAACAAAATTTTTTTTTAGAAAATGTAATTTTTTATAAAAAAAAAATAGAAAAAAGTCATAACTCTCACTTGAGAGAGAGAAAACGTCACGCGTTTTCATTTTGAACTTTTATTCTTTTTTTTGAGTTTCAAAATTGAAATTCTTGAATGAAATTCTCTAGCAAAATGAAAAGTAATGGAGGTGAAGAGGTCATTTCCTTGGACACAAGGATATTCGTAAAGATAAATGTATGATTACTTTTCAAAAGTAAGAGAGAAGAGGTCAAAGGTCATCTCAACATATGAGTCAAATTGTCGTACTCTTTTGCAAAAAAAAAAATGATAAGATGGACCGCAGGACTTGGACTTCAAATTAAATTTGAGTTGGAAAATCCTCAAAATTTAATCCGTGGACATGAGAAGCGAATTTGGGTGAAAAACCTCAAAAAGTCATCTACCTTTTTCGAAAGGGAAAGCAAAAGTGAAAGTAGTTGACAGATTTTAATTAGAAAGTACGGATAAACAATTAGCATTAGAAGAAATGAAGAGACCACGACGTTTGTATCCTCGGGGATTTACCAAATTTCATTTTAAAAATAACTCAAATAACGTCACAATTGTATTAAATTTACTCAAACCCTTTTCCATGGGGTACGAAAAAATTTAGTTTAATTGAAAAAAAATAATAAATATAAAAATAACTCAAATTTTATTCCTTTTAATTTTCAGATTTTCGAAATCAAGTAACAAATGTCTTTTCAATTTTCATAGTTCTTGCGGCTAAGCAAACTAAAACTTGAACGACGGACTCTTACGTCAAAATTTTTAACCGAAAAAAGACATTTTTTTATACTTGTCGCCAAAAAAATAATTTTTCTAAAGATTTTTTGAAAACAAAAAAAAAAGTGAAAGGATTTCTTCGCCTCAGCTCCAAAAAGATAAAAATGCGAGGGAAATTAAATTCTCCTCAAAAAAATTGGTAAAGAAAAAGAAATTCGGTAAAAGTGAAAAGAAATTTGATCTTTTCCGATTTTTTCTCTTCTTTTTTCAAGTAACGGCGCAACTAATTAGCAGTAAAATCAAAGCCCTTAACGAAAGGTGTTTTGACCACACAGGTGAATCCTTGCAAAGTCAAATCGATTTTCTAAGAAACTTTTATTTTTCATCAGATTTCATACAAATTCTTCAAAATAAAAAATTTCGTCTCTACTTTTATACTTTTTCCATAAACTTTTGTAGGACCTGACAAAAATTGGACTAATTTCTCCCGTTATCCCTTGTGAGTAGGAAATGTGTGATTGTTAATTGGCGGGTTTCTTCAACTGGTTTGTTTTCCCATTGGTGGGAAAATTTGTCTGAAAGTGAAACTTTATTAAGGGTCGTAGCAGGTAACTTAAGTTTCAAATGAATTTCCTGCTCAATGTCCTGGAAGGATAGTGGCAAAAAAAAAGTTTTGAAGTTCTTACGTTTCCAAATACTAAATTCCCAAAGGTTAAGTTTCCTAGTAGATGACATTACCTCTAAAAGACTTTTACCTCCAAACTAGTTTAGCAAAATTTTGATGACGTTTTGTGATTTACTATACTATAGCAGTTTTCTCGTTGCTTTTTACTGAAAATTAAGCGAATTCACAGAGAGCTAAAGCTATTCTGTAGACTGGTCCTTTGTACACTACGATTATGTAGACCGGACCGTTTTGTAGGCTATAAGTATGTAGACTGGGTTATTTTGTAGACAACCCAATATCATCAACTTCATTAAAACCAAAACTAACCAATAGAGGTCTGCCAAACATATGAGATCTATTCGATTGCTGTAGCTCTAATTGCTGTAGCTCTAATTGCGGTAGCTCTATTTTCTCCTAACTTTATTTTGGTCTAGAGAATTCTGTAGGTAATGAATAGCAAATGGCTACAAATTGAACGAGGTTAATAATTGCTTAGGATGTAACGTTACTTTTTGGAGCTTATTGATTTTGGATGGAAATAACTCTGGTAGGAGTTCAGGCCTGTTGCCTTGTCTATTGGTCTTTCTGAAGTAAAAAATGATGAGATTTTCATCATCTGCGGGAATATGGTTAAAGGGCTGAAGTTTTGACTCAAAGAAAATCATTTAGTTTTTCAT
>JABASK010000553.1:0-13633 GCA_019776465.1 Rambutanura hunanensis | reverse complement strand
GCTAATAATGCTGACCTCACTCCAACCGAAATGTTCAAATTGCTTTTTCCCACTAATCTGATTGACATTATTCTTCGCTACACCAACGCCCATGCAATTTCCAAGAGTCCAGCCTGGATCCCAGTGTCGGCAGTCGAACTTTATGCATTTATTGGAATAATATTACTGGCCGGAGTCGAAAAGAGAAAGTAAGTAAAGAAAAAAATTATTTTGATTGAAGATCTTTAATTCGGTTCAAGTGATTGCCGCTCCCCGCCGTGCTCCAGTGAATTTTCTCCAGCCACTTCTACCAAGTGAAAGTTGTAAGTATCTAGTGTATCAATTCTAATTTATAGGGCCGAACCAATGAAAGAATTATGGAACCTCAGTGAAAAATATTTATTCGCTCCAGTGATCGCCACTATGTCTCGGGATCGCTTTGAACAAATTCGACGCTTCATTCGATTTGATGGCAAAGAAGCACGTGGCACATTCCCAGGCAGCCAATCACCCACTCCCCAGATTGAGCCTAATTTCAGAAATTTTCGATCTTTTCGTGATTGGATTAAGAGACTTTTACACTCCCGCTGAGTCGCTCACTATTGATGAAATGCTGGTACGCTTTCAAAGAGAAGCAACGTTCAAAGTCCGGCCGAAGCAAAGAAAATACGGAATGAAAATTTTTTCAATTGTTGACAATGAAAGTGGGTAAGAAAATTTTATTTAACTTACAAGAAAGAAAGAGTGCCATCTTCAGAAAAGTTTCAATTGCAAAAATTTTCACTTTCCTAATGTTTCAAAAAATTTTGTTCAACATTGATTGATCTCATTGAACACCGTTTTTTTTTATTTCAGGTATATCCTCGGGTTAAAAATTTATGACGGAAAGAAGAGTACTGTGGAACATATACGTGGAAAACAAATTGTGATGGACCTAGTTGAACCTTATTTCAACACTGGACGGGGCGTCACTTGCGACAATTTCTTCACCTCTTTCGCTCTCGCTCAGGAACTCCTCCAGAAAAATACAACCATCGTTGGAACCATTCATGGAAATCGAGTTGAAATACCACGAGACTTTGTCATCACAAAAAATCGAGAACCACAGTCATCGCTCTTTGGTTTTCACGATAAAGTCACGTTGGTGTCATACATCCCTAAAGGAAAGCGGAACTTAATTTTGCTTTCTACTCAGCATCACGACACTAAGGTTGACACGGGAAACAAGAAGAAACCGGAAATACTACTACACTATAACGAAACCAACGGAGGAGTGGACACGGCCAATCAAATGATCGCCACCTATAGTTGTCAACGTGGCACAAGAAAGCAAGTTCAACAAAAATACTGAATAAATTTTATATAACATTATTTTTTTTCTAGATGGACATTCAAAATTTTTTCTGCGCTGCTCGATGTCGCCGCACTCAACTCCTACAGACTTTATGGAACTTTGCATCAGGACATGCTGCAAGGAGCGGCACCACGACGGGACTTTATTCGCAATTTATGTGAAGGTCTTATAAACCCAATTATCAAGCAAAGGGCTTCCCTCGATACTGCTTTCAGATTTCCGAACGGAATCAAAATGGCAATGACGAGAATGGGACACACTCCCAAACCCGCTCCGAAACAAGTAGCCGATTCTAGTCTCAAAGTATCCCGATGTCAATTTTGCCCTCCACCAGCAAAGTGTTACACTACCTTTCGGTAGTGTGGTCGACCTAACGCGAATTTAGGGTACTTCGGTTTTCACAATAAAAGAAAACTGGATGCGAGAGGGAGAGAGAGAAAGAGAGTTCATAGCGCGCTCCTTATGGAGAAAGTAAAGAAAGGTGAGTTGTAACTGACAGAAAGAAAGGCGACATGGTATGCTCATTATCATTCCTACCTGTTCAAGTTGTAACCTGTTGTCAAACCCGGTAGTCCTCTATTTGTTACTTGACCTGGATGACCCTGGCCGGACGTAGGTGTGCGGTGACCTTTCCTCCTTTTAGCGCGGAGACCCAAGAATGAAGGTGGAGAACCTCGACTCGAATAAAGATAGGCAGAGGATGATCAATAATTTCACTATCCCGTTTGTTTGTTTTGTTTGTGTTTAAGTCACTCAAATCAACCACAGTTTTATTTGCACTAAGAAGAGGGGTGGGGATTCACTTTTAGGGCTGGGTGTAAGTGTAAGTAATTCAATGTAAATTTTAGTTTCTTTTAACTCACTATCCAATTCAGTCACTACTTTTTAAGGGAGTATAAGTGCTGGAGGTAAAATAAAGTAAAAACTCTTGATCTAAGAGGATAATTTGTTTGCAAGGGGATTCTACGGTAGTGATTCACAATATCCAGGAGAAGTCGGAGGCTGTTTTCAAAAAAATCGAGAAACAAGAACTGACCTCGATCTTTTCTTGTCCTCCTGGTTTTGTCAAAATTTTCGTTTCTTCTTCTTTCGAGGTCATTCTGGCCTCTTCCGAGAAGCGGAGTCTCCTCCCCCTCAACAAGTGTCAAGGGACTTAACACTTGTTGAGGCGAAGCCCTCCACTTCATTCCCAATGAAGCGGACAAGGCTAACTGCCTTCTCCGCCCCATTTCTTTCGAAAGAAGTAGAACGGGTGGAGAATCATAAAATTTTTGTTTTAAAATTTTGTTTTTGAAAAATTTATAAGGTTTTATTACTCACCTTGGAGGTAAGAAATAAAACCTTGACTCTACTTTGGTCCGGGTAACAAAAGAAAAGAAAAGTAAGCCGAAAAAGATGTAATGGATGCGGGAAATGGATTTGTGACAGCCACAAATCTACAATTTACCACTGTTCGGAGTGCAAGTACGTTCATGTCACCTTTGGTGAAACTGTGCCCGAAAATGCTGTTCAAATTGGAGGTCAAGAACAAGGTATTAGCATTAAACTTGAAATCCCAGAAGACGACGTCGAAGACAAAAAACTTTTCATTTAGGTTACGCGTAACAAGTTTTCTTGTTTTTTTTTCAATTAATTTGCTCTAAAACTAGTTAAAAATTAATTATTATACTTATTATACCTATTACAAATTAATTTTCCGAAAAAATGTACAAATTAATTTATGACCTCTCTTAGTTTTTTACTAAATAATCTAATAAAACCGAAATACTTGTCTTTGGTATTTTTATTACGAATTAGTGCAACGTTCTTGAAAAATGAGCATTGGTGGGTCAAGATGGTCGTTGGAGGGTTGACACGTTTCGGTTAACCGAAACGAGAATCGTTTTAAAACCTTACAAATATATCGGAATCGAAACTGAAAACTCATTAACCACTAATTAGAACTTGGTACATCGGTTAATATTGAAATAATTTTAAATTCTTACATTAGAGCGAGTGACCCACGCCAGATGTCATGTTTGCATCGGAAATGCCAAGCAGCGAAAATGTACCACCACCAGGTGTGCTGTCTGTAGACTCTTCCTCTGCAAGAGCCATTGGATCCGTTTTCATTTTTGTCATAAGTGTTCCATCAACGCATTCCCTGCGTATCACTCAAATAAATGTAAAGTGTCATAAGTGTTTCGACACTATATCGAAATTTAACAAAAATTCAAAAGCTAACTAACCTTTTCTTGTTTTCTAGAACCTGCATAGATTATTTGAGCGGAGGAATAACTGAAGGCAGTAGAGAGGTGTTGTGACAAAAACTTGCCATCATATTGAATTAATTATTATGTAAGATAAACAAAAAATCAAATCAAACGTTACCATAAATGAGATGAGATGAGCTAATATGGGTTATAATTTTCCATGTGATTTGAATTCACAAGCAGTCTACGCTGTATAAGACTAGGCTGAGAAGGAAGAAATTAACAATTATGAATTTATGAAAGTAATGTTATCGAAAGAAGTCTAAGATTAAACACCAGCCAAATATTTTCCAATCGTTAGCTCAAAGGTAACAGTCATCAATTATCAATATGACAGAAAAGAATCGGCGGCGGACGAGGTGTGGGCCGAATTTCGGTGTTTAATGGACACTTGCGGCAGAGCGTTGCTTCAAGACGGTGAAGTGGCACTGTAGCCAATTCGGCCTCGGTCGGACATGATGGTGGGGGCGGGCATGATTGTGGGGCACAAAAGTAGACAGTGGTAGCAGTGTTACTACAAGGCTACAGGAAATTTAAATCATGATGTAAACCAATAAATAAAATGATTATTCCTGATTGATTCAAGCGTCTCACACAGCATGGAGGGCATGCGCAGCCGAACGGTTTCTCTGTGAGCAAAAAACGAGAAATAATTAGGATCTTTATGAAAAAAAAGTGCTCTTAATGTCGATTAAGAAAATTTATTCACCCCAACAACAGGGCAATCGAGGACAGCACGGTAGAGGGTCAATGCGCAAGGTCAGTCCACTTTTGAGACATGGCGAGGGAACGCAACAAAAGTTTGGTCGGAGCTGGAAGTTCAAGAAAAAATTTTAAATCAGAATAACATAAATTTATATTTATTTACCCCAACAACAGGGCAATCGAGGACAGCACGGTAGAGGGTCAATGCGCAAGGTCAGTCCACTTTTGAGACATGGCGAGGGAACGCAACAAAAGTTTGGTCGGAGCTGGAAGTTTAAAAAAAAATTTTAAATCAGAATAACATAAATTTTAAGTAGGATAGTAGGTAAATTAGGATTTCATCATGAACGTACGCAAGGATTGTTCTGTGAAAAGTTCATCGTTGAGTTTTGGAATTTTGAAAGTGCAAAAAAAATGATAATAATTTTTAACTTTGAAGACCTCAAAATTTTGGAAATTAAGTGTTGACTGTCATTTGAGTTTTGGTAGTTTGGAAATAAAATCATTTAAGAATGAAAATTTTTATTGTCAAGGAGATTCAAGGGACAAACTAATCATATCATAATTCTGGTGACATCTTGTCACGCCGCGACGTTTCGAAATTTGGGCAATTAGATTTTGAAATCACTGTCAAGCTCCTGCTGATGACCACAATGTTAAACAAATGGTGCTGAAGTAGAAAATAATTGAAAACGTATTAAGATCTACAACTAAATGCTTCAAATTGTACAATTTACATTGAATACTTACGCATAAAAGGCGGAGAGCAGTAGTTGCGTTGGCAACAGTCTCCAGCACATCGACACCGAACGGGACATGGACATGGGAAATAACAAATCGTTGGAGGCTCAACAGTATGTCGTGGAANGGAGAGCAGTAGTTGCGTTGGCAACAGTCTCCAGCACATCGACACCGAACGGGACATGGACATGGGAAATAACAAATCGTTGGAGGCTCAACAGTATGTCGTGGAAGACAGACCGAGGGATGATGCTGGTTTAACAAAAATGAGCAATTTAAGAATTAAGGTTAATTTTTTGAATCCTCAAGAATTAAAATCTTACACAGCAAGTTGGTAGGCAAGAAGAAACGCCAAATCCACCTGAATTTAAACAAATTTTGAAACTATAAAATTTTTACACGCATTCTAAACAGAACCTTAAAACAAATTATTCACATGTCTGAGATTGTTGTGAGGCTGGGAAAACTGGACCAAGACTTTGATGAATTTGACTCTTGAGAAAATTTGGTGGTTGGTTCTGTAAGAAAAAAATTGATCACTTCTAAAGTTTGAAAAACAAAAGTTGGATATTTTCGAAAAAATCAAAAAATTCAGCACTCACAATAATCGCGTACGGAAATCTTCCACAACAAATTCTACTAGGCTCACACATTTTTTTAAAAAGAGTTAAGAGAATTTTGGAAATTTTTAATTCAACTCGTTTAGCCTAGCCTGTTCAGCGCTATAACTTTCTGATTCAATTCCAGAACTAACTATTTGGCCAATAATTACTGTTTGTTTTTAGAACTTTGACAAGTCCCTGAAACTTGTCGCTATAGGAAACAAATTATGTCGATCGTGATCATAATTTACATTTTTCAGTTTATTTTTCAGAATACGAATTGTGATCATTCGCTTCAAAAATTTTGGAATGCATCACTTTTCGCCTTGTTTCAATCAGCAACATGACCCTAAAATGACGAAACGGAAAAAGCAAGAGGTCAGTTGCGAAATTTGAACTGATACTGATAAGTTTTGCAAATCTAGTGTTTCCATTCTTACGATAGCAACATGGCGCCGGGTATGCGCAACACGGATGTGGCGTACATCCCCAAATTTGAATTGGTTGCATCGTAGGTTGTGGTACAGCTATTTGAAAATTGTTCGACAAATAAATGTATTGAACCCCAAAATACTATATTTCTCCTACAACAATCAGTAAATACATGCTCACCAGCTGGAGTGGGACATGGCGCACCGCAGCATCCTGTAGGGCAGATACGACTTGGAGGTCTTTCTGGCTGTGGGACACAAAAATATTCGTATTTTAAAAAAGATTAAAAACTTTTCAAATTACACGAAAACGCTTTAAAGTTTAAAAAAAATGTAATGAACTGTTTCTAACACAAGGCGGCGGCGGTGGACACGGTGTCCAGCAGCATGGAGGTTGCTGTAATATACAAAATAGAATGAGTCTTTTTTTAAATTAAGTTTTTTTTATCAAAGTAAACTATACCGCCGGGGGTGTTGGACAGCAACGTACACCACCTGTGACATACATAGACAATTGACATTTGACCCTTTACTTTTCTAACGCATAACATTCTCTTTAGAAACTTACAACAACGTGGGGGCGGAGCATACTCAAAAGTAACGCTCAGACTTGGACCGAATCCACAAGTCTGAAAATAAAAAATTTAATCTTTTAAGTTACTATGTCTTATTATCAATTATTTTTATTACTTACTCCGCTTGATCCTGGAACGCCCGGCATTTTCTGGACAAACTTCTACAAAGTCTTACGAAATTTAGAATTTAGAATAATTTGGAAGTCCAAGTTAAACCTTTACACGACCGACCGACCGTGTCGATTTGTTGGGATTCAATTAAAAGTTTGGTCTTTTTTCTTTTGTGAAGAACGAGAAAACAAAATGATTTGTCAGTGAATGAAACTAAAGTGTTCTCATGGCAACTAAAAATAAAATTGGGCCGAATTTTTTCTTAATAAAAAAGCTTACTGTTGCGTTGTTGCAAACTGAAATACCAAGCGTGTTTCATTACTTTACTCGTAATACTCAAGGTTCCGTGAAAACTGATTTCTTTTCCTCGTTTAGGTTGGAGAAAAAATAAAAATAACAAGTCAAACAACTTTGGTAATACTAAAATATTTTCAACATTTTAAAAAAAAATTCTGAGAACGTTAAGATTTAAAAAAAACCGAAAGCAAAGCAAGACGTGCCGAAGTGAAATTTATTGAACTTTGCCTTACTAAAAAGTAAGTCGAATTATTTTTCGTGATAACCTGCTTAAAACCAAAATTGCGGTTTACTTCGATAGCGTTAACTTTAAAGAATTCTCCATTGTTTTTAAAAAGTTTTCCCGCATTAAGGGAAATCGTCTTTGGTTTAATAAAACCGCAAACCAATTTCTCCAGCTATGAACAAAAAAGTCAATGAAGAGTTGCATCTCTATTGTCTAAATCTTTGATTTTGTGGATTTCCTGTCTGGCCTAAAAACGTAAACCCTTGTCCTCTTGTCCATTGTCCAGGTCAAACTTTGGAACAAACAACCATTGCGGCGACTTTTCCGCCTTGCTTCAAAGCAAACCTCAGTTCTTGTCAAAAGGCCTTGTACTACATACAACGTTATGAGAGTTTAACGACACTAATTTCCTTAGAACATTCGTTAATTAAATCACTTTCTAATTAGTAGCTTCAAAGTGTTACCGTAAAATATCCTATTGTCAAAACAATCTATATGCCACGGTGGACGTGTGAGACAGTTGTTCCGGGGACTCCTAGATTTCAAAACGGGACAATTTAAAACCCGAGACCTGACACTTCCCTGTGTCCCCTTTGTTAACACCGCACCGTAAACATTTATCGAAGGTGGCGTTTACATTTTAGTTTCCTTCATTAATTAGCTTTGTTATCTTCAGCCGGAACGTTACTGTTTACTTATGGAGCGCCAGTATATTCGGTACGTTGTATTTCTACTGTGGTTGACACTGGAACTGTTGACCTGTGTCACTAAAGTCAATTCTGCCAATGACTACAACTTAGGAGGAAAATTAGTCTACGCTGTCAATGCGGGTGGATCAGCTCATGTCGATGTCTATGGTATTTTCTACGAAGCTGACACGTGTCAAAGTGGAATTCAGTCGGATTACGGCAGAGGATTGTTAACAATTGAACGAGTAAATCCAGCCGATGTTGTTTTATATCAAACAGAACGATATGGATTAGCAACATTTGGATACAAAATTCCTATAAGTGAGGATGGTGACTATGTTTTAGTTCTAAAGTTTTCTGAAGTTTACTTTCTCAATCCACGCAAAAAGGTTAGTGGCCTCTTGACCCGAAATTCCATCATTAAGCTTTTTTACTCGAACTGCTGAAAAAGACGTTTTTTCTTCGTTTTTATTTCTCTAGATTTTCGACGTCTTCCTCAACAAAGTTCACCAAGTCGTTAAAAATTTGGACATTTTTGATAAAGTTGGACGAGGAGTTGCGCATGACGAGATCATCCCGTTTCGCGTAAAAGGTAAAGGTCAAATGCTGGTCGTCAACGAAGGTACTTCACGAATTCGAAATAAGGAAATTGATCTTCAGTTTGTGAAGGTAAGAATTAAGCATTACGTTTGTATCTGGTTTAACTTATAAACTCGTCTTTTTGGATTGTCCAGGGCCCTGCTGATAACCCAAAGGTTAACGCCTTTTATGTTATACGAGGAGTGCCCGAAGGTACAAAAACTGTTACATTACATCGGTTTTGTAAATAACCATCAACCTCTAAAGTTTTGATCCATTTTAGACGTTCCTCAGTTACCACCACATGACCCCACCGATGCTGACGTTGGTCAAGACGTCTTTTCCTCAGAAGATATGTACTACAATATCGAGGATCTCCATGATCACGAACAATTAAAATTAGAGTATGAACGTTCGCACTTAGACAAAGATTTGTTGGCACAGAAGGAAAAGCGACGCCAGCGCCTAATCCAAAAACCTAAGCCTCGTGAAATGGACATGGTTGCTTATGAAGATGAAAATTGGACAGGGTACATACAAATTGGTGGTTCCGTGGCCATTGCTCTTACTGTAGTTTTAGCAGTTAGGAAAATAATTTCATTGTAAGTTATACGTAGTTTAAGTTTAATATTGAAGAGTTTCTTATTTTCGATATCAGTTGAACTGCTAAATTGTGTTTTCTCAAAAACAATAATTTTCGATACAGTAAGGAGTTGTGAATTAGTTTTCAACTAAAAGTTTAAATTCAAAGGGCGGAATTTGTGGTTATAAACAAATGTCAAACTCAAACAGGGTTTTTTTTTTGTTTTTGAGAAGGAAAGTTAAGGGGGGTTTATTATTTCTGGAATATATTAGAAGTGAAGGTCAAAGGTTGTAAGGTATATTTTCTTTGAAAATGAGTTTAATTAATTTGTTACGCTCAACTGTTTTTTCTACTGCGAGGCGGTTCTGCAGCTCTGCACCCCCGCCATCGACGACAATCCGTCCAGAAAGTTTTCGGAGTGTCAAGTACTGGACCGAAGATAGAGTAGCCCATGTTATGCTCAATAGACCAGAGAGGCTTAACGCAATTGATGAGTATCTCCCGTTTGAATTAGAATCTGCAATAAAGTTGGCCAATTGGGACACATCTGTTCGAGTAATCCTTCTTTATGGAGCTGGCAATGCTTTCTGTGCCGGATATGATTTAAAACGTTTTGCTGAATTGGAAGCTGATCAAGTATGGATGCAACAGGAGATGCCCTGGGATCCTGCCACAGATTACAGGTGAAGTATAACGTACAGGATACTTACGGTACAAAAGTCAAACTGATTAACGTGACGATGATTGGCTTGGCTTGGCAGGATCATGAACGCGTGCAATTCTGCCTTCATGGAAATTTGGCGAAGTATGAAGCCAGTTGTGGCTAAAATTAAACGTGTTGGTATCGGGGGAGGAACGGACATGAGCCTTGCCTGTGACATTACTTTTATCGAAGACAAGGCTCAATTCGGGTATCCACGAGTATGGGGCTGCCCGACTACTGCTTTCTGGTTCTATCGTTTAGGACTAGAGAAATCGAAGAGGGTTCTTTTGACAGGTCAAAGGTTATCTGGAAAAGAGGCAGTGGAAATTGGTCTTTTGGGAGAATCATGCACCTTGGCTGAATTTAGATGGTCGTGTGGATTCCTTTATTCAAAAAATGCTCACGATTCCAGCCAATCATTTATGGTTTCAGAAGCAAATGATTAATCATGCCGTGGAAGAAATGGGGCTCTTGTCCACTCAACGCCTTGCCACCATTTTTGATGGAATGGCTCGACATTGTCCGGAAGGTATAGCATTTCAACAACATGCAAAAGCCGTTGGATTAAAACAAGCTGCTAAAGATCGAGATTCTGGCAACGAAACACCTTGGTCAAATCTTCGTTAACCTGTCAAAACAACGTACATTTTGGAAACACTATAACTTTATCCTTGAATTTCTATAGGTTCAATTACTTTTGGTAAATAAACAGTTTCTTGCCTATTTGACTGACAAGGCTAATTGATCGGACGTCATTTTTTCTCACTTGTACTTGACCGTGATCACAAGCTATCTTTAGTAAATCATTTATCTTGCGTCGTGGTTCCTTTTCCCAGATGACCCGCTTTTCAACGTAGTATCCTTTGTTTGTTTTTCTTAAAACTGATTTGTTTAAGAAAAGTCTTATTTTGTCGAAACAGTTTCTAAAATTATCATGCGGTTCACCTTTACAAAAAGCTTTTATTTTTTGGAAAGGCTTTTGTCAGTCTTCCAGTGATATTTTTGAGAATTAGCACTTAGCAAGCAAAGAGTTTAAGGTTTTACGTTAATAATGACTAGCGCTGACGAGCGGAGACTTCGAGTGATCAAAATCGTTGCCATTTTGGATTTGGTAAGAACTAAGATCTCTAAGTTAAAATGAATATGTACAGAATTTAATATGCACAGGAGTTACCTTTTTTGAAGGTAGTGGCTGTCACAATGATGTCGTACGCCACATTCCAGTTTTCACACGGAGAAAGTATCGTTCCTGGATTCACGACGCGAAAGGAAAGTAAGTCAGACGTATGCACGATATTCATATTACAGAATTTTCGTTAATTTTTGGAATTTTTTTCTTCTTCTAAACAATAGAATTGATGAGATTGGTAATCTATGCCAGTTTACATTACGCCTTCTTGCTCATTCAATGTGGAATGGCCTTGTTTCTCTTCACCAGTACCAATAAAGTTTGGTACCAACCGATGCTTAACCTTCAAAGATTTCAAACTTGGCGAGCGTGGAGCTCAGTATACATGGTGATAATTTTGGTGGATGCTTTCTTTGTTGGTTTGGCCATGAGTCACAGTGTTAAAGGTCAAGGAGGAGGGTCACAGCAACGGAAATTGGTATCACTTGGCCTCTTGTTGTCCCAACTGGCTCTCCGACCAGTTGGAATTTTTGTTGGTCAAGAAAATGGAGAAATTGATTCAACATGATATGGGCGGAGTTTTCAAAAATCAGCGGAGTATTATTATTGGTGACAGTAATCCTTGACCAACAACTTTTAATTTCCAATAAATACGGTGCGGTGGTGGCAAAAAAAATGTTTGGTGAAGAATGATTGAAAACACTAATAATTAAGGGAGCTTCGTAATCGTAAGTACGTCGCCTCTCGCCTGTGTGAAATAATTTGGTATTTTGGAGGACCAAATTTTGAGAGATAAAAGAGAGAATGTCACGTCGACGTCACTCACATCGTCACATCACGCAACTGTAAATACCTTTTCCCTTAATTCATACTCGTAGCATCCATTGTGAGGGATGCATGCGAAAAAAGTCGGCAGGTGGCACTGCCAGGAGGGAAAAAGTCAACCTTAAAAAGGGGAAGTTGACTAGGTGGTGGGGTGGGGAACTTATCTCATCTCGAAGATGTCAAGGAAGGGCAATCGTAAAAGGAGTTGGGGCGCGGGCGAGGGGGCCACAAAATTTTGATATGTTACGATTGTTATGTTACCTTTTCGTAAAATTCTGAAAGTAATCGACTAAATCGATTAGTTGTTGAATCAAGATTCGATTGCCTGTCTGCGGCCGATACCCTCCCTCATCATCCTTTACGTCATCTGTCATTCAAGTGTTGTCCTAGTCATTGCTGCTTCTTGTAATGTAACTTGTTGTTCTAGTTCCGTTTCGACTTGAGAACGTTAACCGGATTTGGTAATTATTTACCGTAGGACGCGGACGTAGCGAACACCCAGAAGGTAAACGTGTCCATGACATAACCTGAAACACTCCGTGAAGGTTATTCAAAGTTATTTTAATGTTGAATTTTTAATAAAAGGCACGACTGAATTCCATGGGATGGACTCACAATGGAGTAGCCATGCGAAACTTGATAATTATCGTCGCTTTTCCTTAATACTGGCTCCGTCATCGTTCTACAATCATCATTTTAAGTGACGTTTTTTACCTGGCTGTCTACCCTGGAGTTAATAAAGATGTCATTTTAGAAAAGCGGTGGGCATTTTGGGTGTTCCTAACAAAAACATTTTTCTCAACTTACTTCGCACAACATTTCGACTTGAATGTCATTCTGCAAAAACGTGAAGACTACAAACCCCAGAACTTATCATTAGTCGCTATCAACGGTAAAGACACTCAAGATTATGATCTACGACGACATTTTACCCTCAGATGCAGTTGATGATGAAAGCAACGAAGTTCACTGGATATCTGCCACGATACTAAATCCTCCCAAGTTTGCAAAGGAACTCCGATCTTTGCCGTCATTTCACTCTGTACCTCTTACCAAACGAGTTAATGCCTGGCTGAAGTCTTCTCATCTTGCCTTAGCGGATGACCAAAATCGATTTGGACCAAGATATCGACGAAGAATCAAGTTCCACTCTTATTCCAGACATGTACCAGCCGTTTGTTTGGACGCTAAATTGCAGCGGGAAGCAAAGGAAGATGGACTGTGGTGGGCCAGCGGAATCGCAGGTTTTAATCGGGCCGGGTCGTGGTAGATATTCTTAGCACGTCCAACCAGTTGAAAAGTAACGGAACTATCCCACATAGACTCCACATGGCTACAAACCCATTCAGATTTGTTTTACACGTAGTTTTCCATCCTCCAACTCCAGGCACGACTACGGATATGTTTGGGATCAAACTAGAATTTGTTGAAAAAGTCGACAGTGAATCCCTACGTGAATTTATGGCAGCGCTTCCAGAAGTTCATGACAAATACATTCGAGATGGCTTTAAATTATGGATTGATCGTTCGGAAACTGAACATCGTAACACTACGGCGACACCTTCACCGTTTTAGTAAGTACCGTAATACTTGATGAAACATAAAATTTTAATCAGTTAACATCATTGTGATATTTTAGATTTAGAAATGTTTGTTTGGTTTGTAATTTAAGTTCTTTATCATCAAGATTCACGATATAAAACGCAAATCAAAAACAGTTAATTCAACGTCTTCCATTACTATTACTGTTCAAATCTACCGCCATTTGCGTTTAGACATTTTTCCAGTCTCCCTTTCAGATCTTGAATTTCTAATTGGATGAGGGACTGGTCAATACACTGGATCTCATTGA
>JABASK010000552.1:0-13668 GCA_019776465.1 Rambutanura hunanensis | reverse complement strand
CTAAGAAATAAAATTGAAAGAAATGGCTATGAATGAGTTAGGGCCAAAAAAGGAAACAAAACAATTGTGTGACACAGTACATTTTTGATTTGTTTAGAATTGAGGCATTGAGGGCATTCAAAGGCGGGGGTGGGTGTGTGCCTTATTCTTATGTTGTGTAAAATACACAAAATTCTTACTAAACTCGGACAAATTTTTTTTGTACAACAATGATGTATTACCTGAATTATTCTAATGCAATACAACCGTACAAACCTACAGCGGAAAAATAATTTATTTCTTTAAGTGATTTCTTAAGCATCAACCTCATTTCACCGATTCTTGTGAACATCTCACTTTCATATAAAATATAAATGTCATATAAATATCAAAGTTTTAGCTAAAACTTATTTGTACTTTCAATGGGTATACAATATTAATTCAACTTAAGTAAACTCAAATTAATTGGGTACTTTGATTGATCTTCAAATATCAAGTGCTTCACTTGTTGGCGATGCAATTCAAATTATTTTGCTTCTTCAAATTGCTTTTAATTTCTGAAAAATTTAATTGAAGTAAAAAAAGTTACAGAATAACATTACATTTTATTTTATTAATTCATAATGTAGCAATTACATTTTTCTTTACTTGTTTTTACTGCAATTAAACTTATCCGAAAATTATTTTTTCTTCCATTGTTCTTACTGCAATTAAACTTTTCCGCAATTCTTTTTTCTGCAATTTTTTGCTACAGTTAAACTTCTGTCGTAACTAATTTTTCTGAGATTTTTTTTACTGCAATTAAACTTTTCCGCAATTCTGTTTTCAGCAATTTTTTACTGCAGTTAAACTTCTTTCGGAACTAAGTTTTCTAAATTTTTTTTACTGCAATTAAATTTCTCCGCAATTTTTTTTCCTGCAACTTATTTTATACGCTTTACTATTAACTTCGATTGGTTTTTTGGCAATTAAATTATCCCTACATGTATAATTTTCGCAGGTGAACTAGATGGAAAAAATTGGCTTTTCTACGCAATACGAAATATTTATTGGTGGAGCACCGATGCCTCCAGATTTCCCGATTTACAATTTTTTCCAAGCGCTGCATTTTTATATTTTTATTTTTATATTATTTTTTTATTTTTCCAAGCAGCTGGTTTAATGAAATTTTGTTTTACAATAAAAATTAATATTTGCATAAAAACGGCTCCATGTCTTTAGTCAAGTTAAGCAACGCTCAACAATTTTCTACAAGATAGCCTAAGTTAGTCAGACCTCCGCTATCTGACTACGTTTTGTCTAACTAAATTCAAGAAATACAAAATCTTGATGCCAGGAGCCCTCTAGCGGAATCAGATGCTACTTTGAAATAGTTTCATTCTGTATGAGAATGAAAACTCATTAAGCCTGACTCACACCTCCACTCATGAACAAGTTGCAACGGAATACTATATTGAAGTCGATCACACCGATTTCCCAAAAAGTTTTTCTGCGGAATCACTTTCCACTTTTCACGATCATTCATTCCGCGAGTTTGTGTGAAGAGTTGTGTTTAAAACTCGTCTGCCCCGCAAAGTTAAAAAATTTCAACTGTTCGTGTCCCTCCCTATCTCTCAACACTGCAACAGTTTTAGTTGAAAAACTGCCATCGAAAGACATTGGCCGATGTGAAACTTTCACTTCTATTTAGGCTGGCGGAAATTCTGTTAGCCGCCAAACATTTGTTCCAAAAACTTCCTAATTTCTAAAGAACGACCACCGCCATTGTTTCGACGGGTTTGGTGAGGCTTAGGCTTTAGTAGTAGTAATTCTTCTCTTTTTTTATATTCGGACGGACAACATCCAAAACGAAGGAATGTCCGAAGCCTTTTACCGAAAATCAGTAACTAAAAATAAAAGTTTAATAACAAAATATATAATTACGTAAAACTGTACTACCAATCCATGACTTGTGTTTTACTAGTTTCGTACAAAAATTTTCTCTCAAATTCATTCGAAAAATTCCTAAATCACCAAATACTTTATAGTATCGGTCATTGACAATTGTGGCGATGCAAAAACTTTAAAGGTACAATTTCTAGAATATTTTTTGAATGGAATTCAGGCCGATGGGCTTCACTTCCGTTTTCGTTGATGCAAAAAGTAAACAAAAAGTGATAGTAATAATTAAAATGACAGATATAAAATTTATCTGTCTTTGAATATTTTCTGAGAAAAATGATGGAAATTTTGGCCAGTGTGCTTGATCAGATTCCCGATTAATGCGGATAATTATATTAAAAACCTTGTCAGTACTGTAAGAAAACTAACTCGCACTTCTTGAAATGAGCAAAACGAAATAAGGCAAATAAGTGTTGGGGTTTTCCAACCTGTAACATTAGGAATGCATTAATTCTTAACACTAAACGTTCATCAGTGAACTACTGACTATCGTACTTCGTAACACGCTGTGAATTAATATTTCGACGTCAAACAAAATTTGGAAATTTGAGTTTTCGTTGCCATGCATGAGGGCACAATACCTGGCAAACCTATATGTGCATCTAAATTCTATCTAAAAACTAAATTTCGATTAGAACCTGTTTGCTATGGATGATTTACCTACTTTACTAACAATCCTGAACATCAATGCTCCTTTAGCTAAAGGTTAGCTAAATGTCTTTTGCGCAACTTGCAATAAATTGAGTTATCTCAAAAGTTCGATCTAATTGACTTTGCATTAAGTAAATGTTTTTCTTTTGAAATTCAGTACTGTACATGGTTCAATGTAAACGCATAAATTAATAGTTAGAAGAAAACAATATGTTACACGTTATCTGAATTCCCACAAACTGTATTTGCTTAAGATTTCTTCAGCTAAAAGGTACAATCTTTTATTTAAACTATTCGCCCTTTTTTTATAAACAATTTTAAATGCCAATAGGTATTTCTACATTTTGCGATGATGTAAGATACTAAGGACAATTTGCAATGCAAACTGTCACCAATAAAAGTAAGCAGACTACACGTGGATTGGGAAATACAAGTTTGGCTACCTCATATAATCATGGTCAATTCGCTTGTAACGATGAAACTGAAGATGGTACCTGACTACCCCTACAGAAAAGATGGAAAGAATTGACACGTAAATTGTCTACTTGTGATCTTAGTCCAATATAATAATCTCCAACCATTTTACTTCTGCAAAGGAATAAATAAATGCTATATTGCATTTTCGCCTTCTTCTTGGCTTTGGTTTCCCTTAGGAGATCATTGAAGAGGAGAAGGCATCTTCATAAATGACAATTGTTGCAGAGTGCAGATTTACCGCGTAAAATCAAGCAATCGTACTGCCACCCAAAGAGGCATCAAGGTACGGTCCCACGGTAGTATTTTTAATTTGGGACTCGGAAGACCCCTTTAAACTTGATGAAGCCTTCTTCGCCAAAAAAAAATAACAATGAGACTCTGCATCACTGTTTTGGTCACACACACAGTTCAATTTTAGAGATCATACTAATCAGTCTGCTTAGTAAGACTATAGAGCTCTATTTTTAAANAAAAAAAAATAACAATGAGACTCTGCATCACTGTTTTGGTCACACACACAGTTCAATTTTAGAGATCATACTAATCAGTCTGCTTAGTAAGACTATAGAGCTCTATTTTTAAAATACTTAATTTTTAAATTGTGTTAAAATCGGGAGAGTTGTGGAGTAAGTGTTTACTTTCAGGCTTCTGCGAAAGTAGGTCACTGCAAACCTAGCTGAATTCATTAACAGGGGATCCAGGGATTTTGGCGTCCTGCGTACTATAAACTTCATAGAAAAAGGAGCATTCAACGGTAATACTTTATGTAATTTTTTTTTAGAAAAAGTTGATTGCACAACTTGTGGAGTTATGACACAAAAATGACGATAGCACAAGCGATTCGGCGTTTTACTGCCAAATTTGAGTTTCCTAATTTTTCTTTAAACTTTAGTTAAAAGTGGCGTGACATTCGGTCATTTCATTTCTTTTTAACTTAAAATTTTTTTGTTATTGAAGCAATTTTCTGTAATTTATAGGGAAATTTCGTATTTAAGGTGTGTCAGTAGGTGAAGCGTGTAATTAAATGTTCACCATCCGAAGGACTTAAACCCTGATGGCTATTATTGGCAAAGCAAAAGGTTGACTCTTCCTTAGAAAAAACAATGGGAGATCAAGCTTCCTAGTCTTCATAAACATTGCGGAAGAGGGTTACACCCAACTGTCATGAACAAAGAAATAAACTTCCTTCAATTCAAGTCCCGTCGTCATGGGGATCTAAAGATAAACTGCGTTAATACGTGTCATTTACTATGTCCAATTGGTTAGAAATCTTGGTGCGAGCTAAAAGACGCGTGCCGGGTTAAGTATACTTTCATTTCAGTTTAGTATTTTTAGGTCATCTTCTGAAGGTCAACAAACCTCTGCAAAAGTGTTGTATTGTGTAAAATTTGAACTGAAAATTATTGTGTACTTGGCCTTTTCAAGTCAAGCGACATTGTTGCCCGGAATGATTAGGTTCCAAGTGCAATTGACAAAGTGGTCGCCAGTGATTAATGAAATGGTAGATGAAGTTAATTGATGCTAACAATACTTTAGCACTACGGAATTGAATACGAACATAGTTAATGACTCAATCCTCCTCTTAAAATGTTTGAGAAATGAAGTAATGAAGGGTTTGTAAGAATAAGACTGCCTGTTACATGACATTTGTTAGATTATAAATTGGATTTGAAAGCGTCATTCCAAGTAATTGCACATAATTATTCTCTGGTTCAACTTAAATCTTGAATGTAAGATTGATTGCCACTATTTTGCACACGCTATACCTGAGACTAGCAATTAAGTACTCCATGTAACCATGTTGAAATGACACTTGAGCATTATTTGGTGATGTTCAAACTTAAGCTTCTAGTTGGATTCTACTTGCGAAAAAAAAATTTGCAAATTTCTCATTAGTCATATGAGAAAAGGAAGTTGGGCCAGCAAGGACTAATTTCAATAAAGTATAATCCAAGGTCTTAAGTTTGTTCAATTTGGAACGCTTAACCTCACATGCTTCAGCGATTAACGTTTTTTTTTAGAATCTGTCAATTATAGTCGTTAGATCCGAAAGTTAGGTGCTGAGGAGGCGCTGTGTAAAATTTAATGATAAAATTACTGCGAGACATGAGAAGGGCTTGTACTTTTTGCGAAATTTTGGTTATTTTGTATTTTAACTTTCTTAAAGCGGATACCGCACCTTCGACTTACCGTTGGGTGTAAAGCTGTAAATTAATAATTTTTTAACCAATTTTCTTTAAATGACGACAAAGCAAAATGCCAAAAGTGACTTGTTGCGCAGTAACATGCTCCTATGTCGTAAGGTGCGCGTAACATAGTGGTCATAATGTACATTGATTCTAGTAAAAATTTCACCATTGTTGCAGAGAGGACGTGATTCTGCCATTTTATTTTTTGAAGCGAATGTTTAAACAAAAGAAAGGCGCTTGTTGCCAAGTATTTCTACGCTTAAGTTCACAATGGGCGTCAATGTCAAAATCAAATAGTCATCCTGCAAAATGGATAAAGAACAAGGACATGAATAATGAAAGATTTAAATCAGAGCATTTAGTACGCCCAAACTCATCTGACAATTTAAATTGGAAGATGGTCGTGATTTGATGAAGATTCAATTCAATTTAAAAGTGGTGAAGGCTAAATGTGTTCACTAGGTCAGGAAGGAAGTTTTGGGCCTAAGTGTTGGCTTGCTCCGTATCCAATTAAAGATGAAATAATTAGGGTGTAATGAACATGGTTAAGAGTCAAACAAAGGAGAGATTGGCTCTTATTCGTGATGTAATCACTGGCAAAGGGCCCAAATTCAATTGAATTGGCATGTATGTGTATGTGGCGATTACAAAAGTCATCTCATCATCTTCAGGAGATTCACTCCTTCATTAACTTACACTAAAGGAAACAATTACATTAGACAATGGGGTTGATGCAGTTTAAACTCAGGCCATCACTTCTCTGACCCTTACGGAATAATCACTCAAGGATATGGACCCATCTTAGACTTATTTTATTTTTTTAACCATCCTTATCCATTTACCGATGATGAGGATGACCTGACTTATGTCCCCTTCTTCGTAAGATAAATTGCAGTTGGCATTGCACGCTGCATGATTAAATACATGAGCATGACGGCGTGACTTATAATTGGATTTCAATAGAGAAATATAGCCTTTATTACGTAAGGATAAGGATTGGGCCAGGGTCAAATTGGATGTCACTCGACTTTTGACCCACAAAATGACTATGCGATTCGTCGTTTCATTCCTCCCCTTATTAACACCTCCATTTTTCAAATAAGCAGTACGGCCTCGAAAAGATGCTAACTAACCTGTGGAGTAGTCACGAACAATTTGTATTAGAATTTAAAAAAAAAACCATTTCGTTGAAAAATTTCAAAAAAAAGTACTGTATTTGTTAGGAAATTATAGAGGTATTAAGTATTACTGTAATGGGCTCGATGAGGCGCGTTTAACTTTTAGGATACGCCGCCGGCATTAAGCATTTTTTTATTTCTGTGAATATGGAGAGGAATCGGTGTCAAAATAATCTAAAAAATGACAATAATTGATGAAATAGCTACTCATTTTGGTGCTCTAAAGATGAATTTTGATTAAATGTGATGCCGATGCCCCTCGTCACTGAAACTTATATATTATTGCTGATGTGAAAATACAAACACTCGCGTGCAAAACATCCAACAATTATCTAAGCCAGTTAATGGCGCCTTTTTTGCCAACATTTTGCAGTTCATCTTTATAAAAAGTCATCTTTTCGAATTTCTAACTGTCACGATTAATTCAAGACCTCACGAAAATTGAAAGGGCATAAAAAGTAAGTATTGTCGATGACCGTGGAAGGTGATATTTCTCCCGGCATATTATCTGCTGCGCATCTTATTCCTTTGACTCAATCTAATAACAGTAAATTCTAAATTTCCGCGTCATATTAGTCACGCCAAACTTTGCCTTTTGTTTTAAGCACGTTCGGAGTCTCGCTCCATTACTTTGAGAAAGGACACCCCTATAATTTTAAATATAAGAAGATTTGATTGATTCTAAGCTAATTTCCTAATTTATCTTCCTGCAGAAAATTGAATTCACTTTCTATTTCATGTCCTTGTCTTATCATACTTAAATTAAAAAGGCGATATGATCTTTCGGTTTGTTCAGTGTCTCCTAATACTTCAAGTGAAAGGACCCACTTTATATTAAAAAGTAGAAAGTGTTCAATGACACTTCCATTCATTATTTGATCTTGGTCCAAACCGTTGACTCCTGCACGAACCTAGCTCTTGAAAACACTTTTGCTCTTGATATTATACTAGAGAGAATTATTTTCTTAATGCGGAATCATCTTTACATAATTATGTTATGACAATGAACATAATGCACTGTCGTACAGCTTATATTGAAATAGCCAGAAAACAAGGTGTGTTATTACTTTTAAAAAATTAATTTGATTAAATTGAAAATGCATTCATTCATATAAGTTTCACACCACATCACGAACGCAGCGACGAAGCTATTGCGGTGAATACGTACATGCTTTGTGTCCAGGCCTTAGTTTCAATTTTAAACTTTTAAATGGAAATAAAAGGCTCACAAAGTTAAAACTTTTCAACTTGAACTTATTACGTGCTTTGACATGCAGTAAATATAAAAATGATGCTGGACGAATCGTGCGAAAACCCATACTTAAGTTCGGTGTTAAAAGAATCCTAAAATCTTACAAAATTTCCAATCTCCTTGGTTGTAAAATGGGCCAATATGACTTAATCGCCGTTACCTAATGACTATTTATTAGTTCAAGGTTTTTTGACATCATATAGATTAAAATAATAACGAAAACTACGTGTTAACTATACCTACAACTTTTTCTCTCTTTTGAAACCATTTCTCAATTTGATAATTTTCAGTAGGGTAAACTAAATTAGCAGTTAACTAACTAACTAAATGAGTTAGTTGTCTTTAGTTCATGAAACCGGAAAAAAGGAAAAACGAATGAATTTATGAACAAAAATTGTGTTTCAATGTGCCAGTTTTGCAGCGGTAGACAAAAGTAAAACACTTTGATTTTTGGGCTGAAGTTTAGTGAAATCGTAAAGGACGTGTCGTCGTGAAGTGCAATTTACCTCGAACAATTGGTAGCCTTGACTGGGATTTTGAGAGAAAACGTTGATAAGTTTCAAGAAACTTAGAAATTGTAGGCAGAAAATTAAGATTCCCTACATTACATTATACATTACCTACAGCAATGGGTCATTTTTAAGTCATAGGTTTGTAGTAGTACTAAAAGGATTATTTCAAGAATCTTTACGAAGTCAGAATATTGACCACTTCCACTTTAATTTCTTTAAAAACGTTTTCTAAATTTTGATTTTGATTAGCAGATATGGTTTTGATTAATTCATAGACATGCTCTACTATTTTTCACATTTTGGTCCAGACGGTGCCAAAACATCTTGAGCTAAAAAATTTTATTCAAAAATAGACAATCTTACGGAATTTGTTCGTATCACTATTCCTTCGGTATTATATATACATTTTGTAAGATAAATTTAGACTGAAATTTTTTTAATTTACTTTTTTTAGAAGGTATTCATTCATTTCGACAGATCTGTTGTGTAGATCCTAACCAAGTTGCTTTGACCACGGAAAATGTTTCCTTAAAATTCAAGCAACTCTTATTCTAACCTAATTTAAACACTAATAATTCACCCTGTATATTTGTTGGATTACCCAACAACAATTTAAAAGTTCGTCTTTTTGCATCCAATAGCCTGTTTCTGCCGCAAGCATTTAATGTTTCAATTCACTTTAGCGACAAGCTGCACAATTACCAATGTCTTGTTGACTTTTGTACAAGAATTTAGAAGAAAGTTGAACAAATAATGTTAAGAATGTCGCAAGATGTAAAGGATGAGTCCTTAATAAAAACAAGCACTTCGAAAAGAAATATGTTAACAAAACAAATAAGTACAGACGTCAGGAAGCACCTAACAATACTGGTTATTATTACAAGCTTACTTCATGTTACTCTAATTATTGTTTGGCAGATATTTTCATCATCAGAAAATAGAATATCGAAACCACAGACAGACTCTTGTCAAATTCGACACCCAATTTGTAACTTCGACAACAGATAAATGGCCAATACGTTTACGTATATATTATTTGCATCATGCATGTATTACGGAATTGCCCAGCAAGACGATCGTCCACCTCCCAAGTATAGTCTACACAAATTGCCCCAAACAAGATTTACATGCGAAGGGAAATTTGCGGGACGCTACTACGCCGATCCGGATACTGATTGCCAAATGTTTCATGTTTGTCCAAAAACTAGCCGAAGAGATCTACGAGATTACAAGTTTTTGTGTCCAAATGGAACAGTTTTTGATCAGGTACTAAGATCATTCTCACAAATTATGTAATATTTGCAAGTTATTTGCATAATTGATAAGTAGTTTTTAAATGTCATTGAGTCAAGGTAAAATGAAACTGAGTGTAATTAAGTTATTTAAGGAGAAATGGAATAATATATTGACTTTTAGTTCATTAACTATTCATTGAAACCTTTATATTATGCAATGCAAATGCACTTTAGTCTGAAACATGTTTTTTTAAGAAATGAAAGGAAATTAATTTTCATCTAATTACAGGATCATCAAGTTTGCGCCAATTACAACCAGGTTGTTTGCCATTTTGACACGGATACCAATCCACTAGGCCCATTTTTTGAAATTTTTAAACTTTCCACTAAAGAAAGTGAATTTCAGAGAGAATTTGGGAGTGCCCCGATTCGTGATCCTGAGTATTTAGGTCAAAATAGTTTGAGTAATGAAGAATTCCAAGTTGAAGAATACAACAATAATAAATTGGCTTCATCAACAAATTCCTTGTCTTTCAAAAATAGTCAACTTAATCGAAAAGATGACATTGCCTTCTCAAAAACTTCTACACCAGAGTCAATTCGACTTATTACAAAGGAAGTCATTAACACTACGCTATTTTATGTCACTCGAAAACCAACTATTACTTCATTAGAAAACGAATCAGTTGCATCAAAATCATCATACACCTGCCCCATTATTTTATACTTCCAGCACTAACCAACCCAATTTTAGTCGGCGTCTTGTTTTCATAACTTCTCCACCGGCAGACGAGTTCAATGACCTTTCTGATCCCAATGGTCAACAACTCAAAAATGAGCATTTTGTCACTCCCATCGTCACTACAACTTCTGCCCCAACCACCACTCACCGGATAAACCAGAATTCGGAGAAAACGCCTCATGAAAAATCAACTTCAATTTTTGATAACCCGCAGTTTCGATTTAATGACTTTCGGTCTTTGAGTAAGTTTCAGACACAGTTCCATCGGTCATTCAAAGATCCACCAACAACTGACGTTACGACTACAACGACAGAAACTTTCTCGACGATCAGCCCAACGAATGACTATACAACACCTTTTCAAAATTATGAAAGCACACCTCTCCCTGTACGTCGTCACCATTTTGAAAGATTCACTGGTTTCCGGCAAAGACAAGCAGATGATGAACGAAAGCTTACTACCGAAAGCGTACCACAGAGCACAATCAATCTGGATTTTAATGTCAGGCCACAATCTGAAACTAACCCGCCAACAGAACTCGGAACTACTAGGCGACTTCCAATTTTTCAAAATTCGTATCGAACAACTTATCAAGATGTGACAACATCTGGTCCTCCAAGTTTCAAACAGCAACCAGTTCGATTCAGTGATGAATTTTTTAAGAAAATTGATGTTAACAAGGTAGATTTTTTAAAGAGTGATGACGAAGACGATTATTATGCCAATGCTGTACTACCAACCGAGACACTTCCCACCACGAAGCCAACCGAAGTTACAGTGACGACTACGCCGGAGCCAATAACCTTTCCACCAACAGGAGGGAGACTACTCCGACGACGTCGCCCAAGTAAATCACCTGTCCAAAGAAATCGACAAAACGGGCAGGAATATCCAAGGCGTTTTCAAAATTCTCAAAAATTATTAGCAGTGTACTGAACCGAAAAGAAGGAACGAGGAAGTATTCAATGCGGAAGCGTCAATCAATAGTGGTTCTGCAGGAATTAATGGCCTGCAAACTACGCTGGTAAAACCGGAAAACCCTGCGTTTATCAAATTTTTGTACTGGACTGATTTTTGTTGATATTTTAGTTAACTTCAACTTCGACGACACCAAATCCAAGGGAATACACTTCGAGGCACGAACAAACTCCTCAAGATGGACGAGGTAACGTCAACCTGTGACGATTCGCCGGCTCTCAATTTTATTCGCACAATTACCATTGTATGTGGGTTTTACTAATTTTTGTTTACTTCTTATTTAAAGATGTAGCAAAGTCTATTGTAAAGTTGCGAGGAAAAAAACGATTCCGAGATCGCACCACTACAATCTCGACGGCAGAACGAAATAGTAGTAGCTACGTGACAGTTACGACTTACCGCCCACGTTGGGAAATTTAGGCTTCGTAAATTAACAGCGGCACCTACTACTCCACTAACAACAACTACCGTATCAATCGATGAACCAGAACTAGTGACAGCCTCAACGGATGAAGTTGAACGTCTGAGGTCACGGAAGAAATTTCTTAGGTCAAATTATACGTCTTCGGAGAATATCGGAAATCCACCAACACGTCTTTTGTTGAAGCTCAATGCAAAATCTTCCTTCAAAGCCGTTCATCCATCTCCACCGTCAAAGCCAACGACCAATAGCGAAGAAGGAAGTACTCGGAGTCCAGACTATGACTACATGTATTTCGATACAGATCCTGGAAGACAAGTGGCTGATTCTGTGTCAAAATTAGATACATTTGGAAAAAAGTATGCTTAGCTTTAAAGTAAACCCAGAAAAAAGTGTATTAAGTGGAAATAGTTTCGTAAATTAAAAAGATATTAAACAGGTGTAGTGAATTATTTTTAAATATATTTTTCTTCTAATAGTCTGTAGAGATTACTTAAAGTAACGGTTTTTTTAAATAAAAATGCAGGCGTATCTCGTCTACCTTAAAGACAGGATGCAGCCTTGTGCCAATAAAATAACACCGGATGATGGAATAAATATTAAATAATCTTACTTAAATTTGTTTTAGATAATTGTGAAGTGCATTCCAATTTTCTACTGAATTTTCAATAAAAGAAACGCGAATTATGTAGAAATTGATTCAGTACTCCCCAACGGACTCGGCTGCCGAACTCAACAACTCTTGTATTGCTTTCGCTGCACAACTAATCGTAAGAAATGTTTAACGATTAAACACTAAAAGTAATAAATAATTAAGGCTTAAGTTGTTTGAATTATTAGTCATCGATAAAATATATCCAAAGATATCGATGCGAGGACGCGACGACGACGTGACCAACAGCACACTATTACAATTACTGTCACACAGCTAAATTGCGCGAAATTCAAAGACGTGTTACAAAATCATTGAAATAAACAAACGAATAACTAAAACATAAAAGGAAGAATTAGAAAATGAGGTCAGAAAGCTAAACAAGACAAAAGGGCAAGGCTTGGATTTCATGTTAACTTGTTTTGTTTGTCATTTCGTTAGTTTATAGTTCGTCATTTCATCTCGGCTAATACCATTCGAAAAGCAGTGACAACTGCTCGCTGTCATTAAAACGGGATCGGATATAAAACTGGGTATGCATGGTGGTAAGTTTCCGTATCTTCAGTTCAGTTAATCCAACTTTTTTTAACCTAGTTTAGGTTGGGTGTTTAAATAAGACAATGAGGGATTATTCTGTTTGAAGGTTGCAAAGAAGTAACTCACTTGACTTGAATGATATTTTCTGAAACTTCAAATATACGTGAACTGTAAAATCAATTTGGTGGAGCTGGAGCACAACCGAAAGGCTGTTGACTGGAAGGTATAATCACAGAGCAGCTGATCCTCAATTCAACAAGTAGGTGTTTCGGTTTGGATGGAACGAGTTAGTATGGTAAAACTTACGGACAAGTCGTATTTACGATTTTTTTGTGCCTTGACTTCGACTGAACCTATTACGTAATCGATTGATATCAGAATATGAAATTTTCTAATAATATTCGTGATTCTGCAAAAGGAATGAATTTAACATTTAACAAGCTAGGTACTAATAAGTAGCGTTTAGTTCTTAGCCTTTACTACTCCTCTCGGCTGTGAATCCATCATCAGCGCGAAAAAAAAACCCGCTGTTTTTTGGTGCAAAACGACCGCCGAAACCCTTGGTTACCAAAATTTATGAAAATTTTAAGCTCAATTTGGGTAATATTTATTTATTTTGCTTTATTTTGTCTGTTAGTTTGGTTGTTTGCACAACAAACAGCGGTTTTTTTCGCGCTGATGGATTCACAGCCTAGAGAAGGAGTAGGAGTACTAATATTTCTTCGGTGGCAAGTACGGCACGACTAAACAATTAAATAGATATCTGCGCTAACGTTATATCTTACGGCTAGGCTAGGTCACCTCTTTACCTGTTACCTTTGGTTTCAATTGGTCATTCATTTGTTACGGTAGGTTAGGTTAGGTTTAATCGGTAACTATTTTTTTAGCATTTTATTGTGTTGTTTGCAGCTCCAAAGCCGTTT
>JABASK010000551.1:0-13687 GCA_019776465.1 Rambutanura hunanensis | reverse complement strand
GGATTCTTGTTTACACGGAGTTATTAAAAACAGCTGATACCGAATTTGACGTTAAAAGTGACCACTTAACAACTTGACATCTATCCATCCGGTGAAATTCAAAGTAAATGACAAAAGTTAATGGCAAAATGCAAAATGCAAATTGCAAATTGCATTGGAAACAGAATGGAAAGAGCGAGAGAGCGCAGCAGCACTACTCATATAATTCTTTTGGTTTGTTTTGCATTGCATACTTTTTTGCGAATTCTGATGTTTACCATACTCGGTTGAAGTAAAGCTCCCTATATGCTAATGTGAACAATAATAAGAAAAAGAACGTTTAAAGATCCATTTTTTATCCATATTCGTTTCCCCCTTGTCGATGCAGTCGACCACGGTAAACTACAATGTAAAATGTAAAATACAAAATAGTTGAACCTATATTTTGGGATCTAAATCTGTTACATCTGTGCGAGTTTTCATGCTTGTGTGAGCAAAGTGATTTGAGAACCGGTGATAGTATGCCTTACTTCATCCGACTCCAAATTTCGTATCCGATTGACGGAGGGAGTAAAAAAAATTTAAATCCGTCTACTCTACTCCAGTGGCCAGTGATTCATTCATTTGAAGTTTAGTCATAAAAGTTATTAGTAGAACTAAATTCATTACGATCGATTTACGATTTCACGGCAGTCAAGGTCAGTATGCAATGGAGGTAGGTAGTGTTGCTGGAGACTGGAAATGTGACCGGGTTCTGGGAAAAGGTAACTTTGGAGTAGTTACTCTATGGACAAATCAAAGCAATGGACAATCACGAGGTAATGATCGAAGGTTTACAACTTGGCATCGTTAATCCGTAGCACTTAACCTGAAAATGGTATCGCAAACTTATACATATTTATAATTTATACAGCAATCAAGCATTTCGAAGTATCCGATACCTTAGATGACTCTACCGTACGCCAAGTAGAATGTCGATGGCGTAATGAAGTTGACATGATGTCACACAAGGTCGAGTCTCCCTTCATTGTCTCCACTCAGCCAACTCCAAACGAACTTAAAACTTCAGGACGGCTGTTACTCGCAATGGAATTTTGCGCCGGTAGGGATTTGCGTAAAATCCTACGTGATCCACAACTTGCTTGTGGTCTTCCCGAACAGGAGGTAATAAAAGTTTTGTCTGCTATTGGTGGAGCCATTCAGTACCTTCACTCCATCAACATTATTCATCGAGATCTGAAACCAGAAAACATACTCCGCACAACTAGTTCCGTGAGTCCCGATGATGAGAAACCTTAACTGGATTCAATGATCAATGATAAACTAACCAATAAGATAATGTTGTTAAACTTATTGGTTTGAAATAGAATGACGGAGTGTATAAATTAGGGGATTTGGGTTTTGCCAAAGGACTTCTTCAAAATGACAGTTTGTCATCGACTGTTATTGGAACGATTCAGTACTTAGCGCCCGAAGTATTTTTTTGCAAACCGTAAGTAAACACATTGCGTAAGGGATATCTTACACTTAACGTGGCATACACCTTACCTGAGTTCAATGGCCACTTGTTCATAATTCTGAAAGTCAGCAACTTTTTCTTTTTTTTACAGCTATGACATCACCGTGGATTATTGGAGTTTTGGTATGATCGCTTTTGAGATTATCACTGGAATGCGCCCGTTCCTCCATGGTCAACCCACCACAGAATGGTTAAAAACTTGTTACCTAAAGCGGATCTAAATTACTTATACTTAGGGTCAATCTAACTATCTGAGCTTCTCTCTGCAGGTTACCAGAAGTTGAAAAGAAAGCAGATGATATCATTGCGATTCACGAAAATGCAGATGGACAAAGAATTTACTCGAACCATTTTCCTTATAATACGCATTTATCAGAGTGAGTTTATTGAGAAAGTTGTGGAATGAATTTATTTGAAAAACGAATATTGAAAATAGTTTTCAAAATATTTATGAAAAAAAGTTAACTTTATTTATTTATTTTTATTTCAGGAGACTGAAACAATGTTTAGAGATGTGGTTGAAAATGATGCTTCAACTGGACCCAAAGAAGCGGGGTCGACGACTCACCGCAAATTCGAAAACTGGTGGCGAACTCATTGGTCTTGGAGTTTTACGCACAATTTTGCAAATGGAAATGTTGCACATTTTCTGTCCTTCTAAACGGCTTAGTTTTGCTATTGGGAATTCGACCACTATGGCAGATGTGGCTGGATGGATTGAGCGTGACATTGGTGTAAAACAAGATGATCAACTGTTACTTACAAGTGAAGGACAAATACTTTCGACCACTTATAAACCACTGACTGCCGTTCGACAGAATCTGGTATGTTTTACGTTACATAAATTTGTGCGAAAAATAAACCGAGAATATATAAAAAAAAAATTAAAGTTTCTTTTCTTAAATAAAACGTTGTTGTTGACAGGAACTCGAATGGTTTATGATTCCAAAAAGTTTTGAAAGTACGTTGACCTCTTCCCCAGTTCCTAAATGCCTTAAGGACTTCAATATCAGTTCTTCGTCTAATTTGTCTACGCGAGCCTGGCTTGATCGTCCACTTTGGGCTGTGGTGATTTACCAAACTCGTAAAACTTTGCAAGAATTGAAGATGATGGGAAAAGCAGTTTCGGCTCTTAGGTAAGGAATACTTCTTGAGTTATATAAATTCGAAAGTTTTCATTAATTGCTTATTTCTTCTATCCAACTGTTAAAAGTGGCAACTGTTTTCAAAAATTACAATTTATGTTGGACTTTTGTTTCAGCCTACATAATCAAACCGTTGCTTACTCAAACTTAAGTGATGAATTAAAAGTTCTTGAAATGGAACTAAAGCATTTAGAGGGGATTTTGGCCATGGAAAAAGCACTGGAAGAAGTCGAAGACGAATTTCAGGAAAATTTGGATGCAGATATTTCGGAGTCACAACGAGTATGTATTATTTGAAATAATTAATTTCAAACTCTTCACAACACTTTGCCGTTAGAAATCAATCATTGACGTTAATTTTGATGGTATAGAAGTAAGACTGATTGGAATGAGACGCTTAATGCAATTCGAGTCGAGTTGAAAAAAGAAAGTGCCAGTCTGTCAGTAGAATCTAGTGTCTACTCATGCGCAATTAGACGAGGGGTCCAGCAGGCTCTGGATAAAAGTCGAGGAAAGGTTGGAAGAACTGTAAGCTTTTCAATTCAGTGTTTATTAATAACAATCTGTTTTTAATTATTGACGAGTTGTATTTTAGCAGTAGTACTGACTAAAGTTTGTATATTTTATCTAGCAACAATCAAATTCTGGATTGTTTCGACGTCTGGCGACTCAACTGTCTTGAGTCATTCTACTGTTCTATTAAGTCGACACGGGTAGGGTTACTTGTTGACAGATTTTTTGTACTTCATCATCAACATGTTCCGCTCATGACACGTTGTTTAAGGTGATTTTAAATCTATTTTTGTTTTTTGATAAAGTTAAAGGTGCCTAAAATGTGAGTTGTTATTTGTAGTAATGCACTAGAACGTTACGTAAAGTTGAGCGAGATCAGCCACTCCTTTGCCTCTTGTACCGAAAGATATGGTAGATTGGAAGCATGAGTTGTTAGAAGTTCGGAAAATGAAACTACGTCAATTACTTGACCGACGTTGCCTTTCTGCATCTACACTTTCATCACATTCGCTATCCAATACCGTTTCACGCGCACGATCAAGAGATGACGAGATGAAGAAATTAATGAACGAATCTGTTACCATGGATGAGGAGTAAGGAAAAAGAAATTCACCAAAAGTTTAACCGTTTCGTAGAATTTTAGTTTAAAAAAAGTTCAAACTCATGGAAAGTTTGGATAATCAATTTTGAATTAATGAAAATTTTCTGGGTTTTTTTTAGAGTGGAGAAAATTTTGAAACGATCCATGGAGAGCTTAGAGGAAGTAAGAGGCTCAAGACAAAAGTTGTACTCGTCATTTTTGGATTCGTCTGAAAAGTAGTACTGAAAGTGATTTAAGAATTTGTTGGTTGTTGACCTTATCGGTATAAAAACTGAGAATCAGTACCTTAGTTAACTAGTGTGTATAGAACATTCGAGTTTCCATGTTTCTCAACTGTCAATTTGTTATTTGTTGATTAACTTACGCTAAAGCATCATATTCGCAGTGTTTGAATCTTAATGAGAAATATTGCTCTGGAAAGCAGAATCAAAGTAACCAAGTTTCGCCACATTTTGGAACATTTTTAAGATGTTTTGTTTCTTGGCAATTTATTACGACAAAACGTAAAAACCTCTGTTCTCAATTTTCAGAATGTTTTCAATAGTATAATGGTAAATGTTAAGATTCAATTTAACGAAACATATTTATGAACCCAAACTAAACAATTACCGCAGAAGAAAAATTTTTTATGTAAACATTTACTGTGTAACTGAGAATTGGTAACAGTTTTGCCTTTGGAGGCCTTATTATTCCATGGTTATTCTTTCTGTGAAATACGCACATAAAATTGAATTCAAATATAAAATTATTCGGCCGAATTTTATGTTTAAATTTACAAAGACGGAAAATGACCGATATTCGGAGCTTATTCGGCTGGCCGAATATTCGGGGCAACTCTAGTAGTTTTTCTCTAGAAAAATGTTTTTTCCTTTGAAATGCGCACTCTTAACAAAAGAGACATTAGAGCACAAATGTGTGTTTCTTCAATTTGACCTTCAATTTGATTAAAACCTTTTTGACGTAAGTATAAACCACATGAAGTGATTACCTAAGCGAGTTAACAAACTAAATATAAACTGTTAAGTTTCAAGTGTCATTCTGCTGGATAACATTTTTTGCAGCCTTCTAGTTGTACTTTTTCCACCTCCTCTTCAGAAAGGAACTAAAAAAGGGTAAGGGTTATTTTTTTTATTAATAACTTTAAATAAATTAGAATATTTAAAAAAAAATTGTGTTTTTCAAAAGATAGAACATGGTTCATGAAATTGAAATCAGAGAAGCCCTTTCTGCTGAAGAAATTGAGGCCTGTTGGCCTGTCCTGTTTAACCTTCGACCCCATTTAGTCCACGAGGAATTTGTATCCAGAGTTCAACAGCAACAGAAAGAAGATGGTTACAGACTTTTTTACATCCAAAGTAAAAATTCCAACAATGTTGAAGCCATCATTGGATTTCGATTTTTAAACTTCCTGTACAGTGGTAAAACGATTTATATCGATGACCTTTGTACTCTACCCGGTGGACAACGGAACGGTTACGGAGGACAACTACTTAAATGGGCTGAAAAATTAGGACACGAAGCAAATTGTGTAACCATGTCACTTGACAGTGGATATACACGGAATAAAGCTCATCGCCTTTACTTAAATCATGGATTTGACATGACATGTCACCATTTTTCTAAAAAGTTAACGTAAATTTGTATAAGTGGCCTTCCAATTCATTTGTATTGATATCCTTAACCACAGTATACCTACTTTTGGCACTTAGCATTGTTTCATTCACTTTGAATTGATTAAGTTATTAAAGTTAATTACTTGTGAAAGTTATAGTGCAATTTAGTTATCAAAAAATTTTTGCTGAATGGACAGGTTGAATGGGCAATGACCTTGGGGTCAGATTACTCTTACTAGGAACTTATAACAGTTGTGTTAAATCTAAACACGACGTGACACAACTTTGTGGCGCCTATAATATTTTCTTAAAATTGCGCATTTGTTATAAATTGCTTCAAAATGGTGTTAGTTTAAGGAGGAGTGATATGAGGGTTAGGGAAAGTAATGCCTCGTGTCTATGTCTTCTGTGTAAATCTTGGACATTTATCACCAAAATGACATGACTTCTTTTTAGTTGCACTTTTTTGGGATTAACTAAAAAAAATTATAAAGACGTAAAGTAGGAAAACTTTAGATCTCTTCCAAAATTAACGTCAAAAGTGCATCATTGCAATTCATATAGACTCTAAAGTTAAACTTTTATATACGCACTCACATCACAGCAGTCTGTCTAACTTAACCTTATAAAGGTTTTTTTTCAAAAATAAACTTCATTTAAAAAAAAATATGCTAAACGTCAAATCATACAATTTTGGATTTCAAGTCAAGAAGTATACGAAGACCATGACTTTTGGCATTTTATTCTTAATTTTCTTTACTTTGTCATCAGCATCCAGTCGCACTATCACAGGAATGACTGCATTTGTAATATACCGAGTCACACCACAGACAGCACAACAACAAGACAACCTTTTCAATTTACAAATTCCAGACGAGGTAGGATATATTTATTTCAATCGATAGGTTTTTTTTTAAATTTAAAATTGGACAAGGTCGCACTCACTCTTCATAGAGTCGCGTTTATGTGTGACTAGGTCGCAAATAGACGCGACTGAATTGAACAGAAGAATTATTAACCAAAATGTCTTTTTTTTCTCCACAGAATGAGCCTGGAGGAATGAATGTTATTTTTCTTCATCGTGCAAATCAACTGTCACACTCATCAATTATTTTGATAAAATTTAATGAAAGAAGAAATTTTGAAGAAATATTAAAATCCCATTGTATTCCATACACTCGAACTGGATCAACTTCAATCTCAATGGAAAAGCTTGAGAAAACTAAACTAGGCGAAAAACGCTAGCACGCCAATTTATTCTGCTGAGAATTAGCAGTGTTTCGTATTTATTCTAACGCTTCCGTATTTTTTACTTTTTCTTTTTGTTATAATTTAACTCCACAACTGTCAAATCATCATGTTTTGATCCACTTGCCCGAAAACTGTTAATTAATTTATTTAAGTTGTAAATTTGTTAGTGAACATAACTAACATAACTTAAGTTAATGTATCATAACCCAATAAAAATAACTGATACGCGTTGATACTGACGTTATTCTTAGCAAAACTAAATACCCACTCAAAACAATACCATTTTCTAAAGAATTGTTGCTCAAGGTTAATAAATTCTATTGTAATTTGTACTCAAATTAAATGACGTCATTTCATTGTTTCTTCGTTAATGCTCGTTTCTTACTAAAAAGGTCTTATCAACGTTTGTCTTCATTTGTTCAATTGATACAGGAAGGATGGTGCGCTACTTCTGCATCGTTTGTATCCTGCTCATCCACGTAAGTTATCAACTTTAAACTAACTTTATTACTTAACGCAGATAGTCACTTTAACACTATTCTATTGATTTTTACATTTTAGTACAATTCTGTGCAATCTCAAGCAGGGGAAGGAGATGTTCCTGAATTTGGTGAGGAGTACAAATTGCCTCGTGCCCCGTAATTCAACCAAAATAAATTAACAGACTGTGTGAATGACAAATTTTTTTTTTGTAGGTCGTTGTGGAGGTCAAGTTTTGGTTTCAGAAGAAGAAAACGCTACGTATTCTTTGAACTCGGCTTTCAATGCAAGTACTTCCAAGTATTATCCACCAGGGACAGAGTGTGCATGGGAATTCATCGTGAGTTTTACCATAATCGGCGTCAAAAAGAAATAATCCGTTTCAAAAAGAAAAATTTGATTAGAATTAACAAATTAATTGTATTTAATTAAAATACAATTTGGTTTTATTTGAACAGGGTGATCCTACGTGTACTGTACAATTGGAGTGCGCCGTACTGGATTTTGGTTTAAAAGGAGATGCTAAGAAAAATTGTGAAGCAAAAGATGAACATCTTGAAGTTTCGGATGGAACTGGAGGTTTGGAACGATTTTGCGATAAAACTGTAATGACGGAATCGATTGTATCTTCAAAAGGTTTACGAGACTTGTACATTCGATACAAATCAAGTAGTACGCCACAAGTTCGTAATGGATTCAAATGTACAATTAAGTGTACAGGTGATGCAAGTAAGTATATACTTTGATTAAATTAAAAAAAAAAAACATATGAGTAGAATTTAAAAAGTTACTAAGTTTTAAATACTTTTTGACTATTTTAGAATCAGTAGGACGACCTTTGAAGATTACACAAGAACGCGACGAATCAAAGACTTGTGGTAAACTCTATTACTCATCAGAGGTCGCTAAAGTTAACTTAAGCAAAACTAACCCATTTTCTTTGGTTAACCATTTAACTTGTGCGAAATTTAGTATCTAACCAATTTTTTTTAAAATTGCATTCAGTTTGTGGAATGAAAAAGAATCCACCAACACGCAGGAAACGTATCGTTCATGGGTTCGAAGCAGGTTTAAACGAATGGCCTTGGCAAGTAGCGCTTGTCTATCCAGGTTAATTAACTAACCTTATAACCTTACCTAATAACTCATCATTACTAACTACAATTTTTAAAATAGGAACTCGAACATCCTTTTGTGGCGGTGCTATATTAAATTCTCGTTACATTTTAACTGCTGCGCATTGTACCTACTTTGCAAAATTGGGTGCAGAAGATGTTGAAATTCTAATTCATGCTCGTCAATTGGACAGAACGGATCGAAAATTATATCGACAACGTAATCCAGATCCGTTGGTCATTGCACTATTCAAAGAAAAGTTAAAGATTATACAGGCAGCTGGTAACTTTACCGGTGCGTTGGGAAAAATTATGAAAAAACCAACACTACCAGGTATTCCTGGAGGAACACCAGACCTCAACATCACTGACAAGCTTAAACCTCCTAAATTACCACTAGGAACTCCAAATTTGACTGCTCCTGACCTTACAAAAACCCCTGTATTACCAGGAACACCAAATTTGACCTCTCCTGACCTTCTAAAACCACCAGTAACTAAAATCCCTGTCAAAAAATTACTCCCAACTTTACCACCTCTCGTGCCAAAGGGTGGTGGTCTTGGTGGTATCGGCGGGCGTCGAAGGCGTAAGCGAGGGGAAGATCCGCCATTTGACCCAATAACTAATGAGTTGAATAAAGGTTTAATTAAACTTGAAAACCAAACAAAAAAGTAAGAAAAAAAGGACCAAAAAATTTCAAGTTTAAATAATATTTCTTAATGAAAATTTTTTAATTTTGTGTAGAGAAGAGACATTTGTAACTGGCGGTGTTGTGCAAAACTTAACTGATATCGATGAACATACGAGGAGATTCAAAGTAGCAAAGATTACAAATCATCCATTATTTACATCTGCGTAAGCTTGAACTTTAACATTGCCTAAAGGATATACTGGGCATCTTTTTTGCCCTTCAGTTCCAAATTTTTTATTTAATTTTTTTGCAGATACGATTTTGACGTAGCTGTGGTTGAATTGGCGACTGAAATTGATTTGCAAATGAAGACAGTTGATGATCACACTTCCCTTTGCTTACCTTTTCAGTTCCAAATTTTTTATTTAATTTTTTTGCAGATACGATTTTGACGTAGCTGTGGTTGAATTGGCGACTGAAATTGATTTGCAAATGAAGACAGTTGATGATCACACTTCCCTCTGCTTACCTCCATTAGGATACAACGAAACTTTCTATGGAGTATTAGCATCTGTTGTTGGATGGGGACTTAAGAAAGAAGATGATAACATTACAGATGGATCACTAAGTCAAAACAAAGTCATTGTTATGCAAAATAGAATGTGTCAAAATTGGACCGAGTATGAAATTACAACAAGGATGATGTGTGCCGGGTTGGTATAGTTTAGGCTCAATTAAAAAAAAATAATCGTCAAAAATTTGTTCTTCTTGCGCAATCGATAAAAATTTAAGTATAATTTTGATTTGTTAAAGATACGAAGAAGGAGAAAAGGACGCATGCGTGGTACGAAAAATAAAGCGCATACGCATCAAAGTTACATGCACAACTGAAGAAATTTTTTCAAATTTTTCCTTATTTCTCAGGGTGACAGTGGTGGACCGCTAAACGCAATGAATAGCAATAAATCAATGGATGCAAATTGGGATTGTGAGTAACACACATGTACTTTAACTACTTTTGATATCCTTCTGCTTAATGTTAATTGAACATAACACTTATATCAAGGTGAGTTGGGGTGAAGGTTGTGCAAAACCAAGAAAACCCGGAATATATTCTCGAGTTACAGGTTCATATATTTCAAAATTGTTATTAAATTTCAAAATTACTACGCATTAATTTTGTTAACGTCAATTTCCTACTTTTTTTCTTTTTGTAGAGTTACAACAGTGGGTACTCCATCGAACTTTTAATCATGGAAAATGGTGTCGAAATGAATAAATGATCAAAATATTCGTAAATTAGACAAAGTCATAAAACAATATGTTTTAAAACTGATGAAGTTTAAAGCCGAAAGGGCGTTAGTTGATGTCAGTTTAACTTAAATAAAATTCAAACTTTCTTTGTCTCCCAATTTTATATGACTCTATACTTTTGTTAAAGCATTAACTTCCTAGTTCATCACACTGACCTTTGACACATACACCCACAAATTTCGTGTTTAATTGATATAAATTTCAATTAGAATTCAAAATTTTATTTGAAATTCTCCAAATGTTTGGCTCTGAGTAGGAGCCAAAGTAAGTGTAGTCTTTTCCAACAGACGCTTCAGTAACTGCTCGCATCTGAAATGAAAGTAAATTAAAGAAAATTGAGCTAATAATTTGAAACTTTTAATTTTCTTTTCTGCCAAACGTTAACAATAAAATATTTGTATTTGCTAACGTTGTGGAACCTCACCAATGATTCCTGACTTTGAAGAACTCGAATTACTTGACCTTCAGTTGAAACTTCTAGAATACGGATTTGTTTAGGAATATTAACAGGGTTTCCTATTGGGCCCAAGTGACCCACGTATGTTCTTAAGAAATGAACTACTGGCGAAGACGGAAATACACCATGGATAAAAGATAGGACAAGGTCAATGACCCCGTAAATTCGCAAAATCAATTTCCGCACCAACGGAAGGGGGCCAAGGTCGTCGGTGAAAATGGGATTCTACAAAAAAAAAACATTTAAAAAAACCTTTTTTTTACCGTGAGTTTTAATTGAAATCAATCAAGTGTTTTTTTTACTAAACGGAAATGTACTTTTGCGAAATTTGAAGTTTAATGTTTAAATGTTGTGACCTGTGCATCCCGAGGAAGGACGAGAGCAATGTAAAATCCATCACGTCCATTTGACCGAATGTTATCGGGGGCTCCGGGTAGTCCATCTATAAAAATGTCACGTTGTCCCTTTTTGCTCCCTTTTAAGTAGTATCTACCAACATTCAATCCTGTTTTAACCCACGTAACTTTTACAATTTTTTTTAAATTTTAAACAAACCCACTTCCATACTCTTGCCCGCATTGTTTCAGCTACCAGAAGAAAGTCTTCATTTGGTGACAATTGAACTCCATTTGGAAAATGTAACTTATCCATTAGAACTGTTGTAGTTTTCGTAACCAGGTCAAATTTTAAAACACGCCCACTTCCACTTCCCATATACTCGATGATACTATTGTGTAATCCACTAACAGTACTTGCATCTGACCAGTATATTTCTCCCGTTGACCCAATATCAAGGTCATCCGGGAGACGAGATTCTTTACCATCAATTTCTTTATCCGTCGATAATAGGTGCTCAGTTTTACCTAAAATTGTTCCCCAAAAATTATACTATATTCTTGTTAGTTTAGTTAAATCTAAATTCTAATTAAAAATTAAACATTTTCTTACCATTGTTGACGTCTATACGGAATAAACCAAAGTAAGCATCTGCAACGATCAGTTTTCCTGTACTGTCAAAGCGCATACCAAGAGGTCGACCACATTTGATTCCGACTTCCCATAAAGAATCTCCTGTTTTCAAAAAATAAAAGAGTTAAAAAATTATTTGAAATCAAAATAATATTTATAATATTTTTATTTTCTTTTCTTTACTGCAGTCTCCACCAATAGTTGCGACAGTTGTGACTTGTCTGTCTTTGTCAATTTTCAAAATTCTTCCTCCATTTACTCCTGTGTAAAGATCATCTCCTCGTATGGCAATAGATTCTGGTCCCTCGAACCCACCAGAAGGTCCCACAAAAATTTCGGCTTTATCCAAAATATTATTTGTAGGGAATTCAGTTGGGCGAGTATTTCTAAAAACCAAAATTAATCTATCTCAATCAATTTTTAAAAATAGCCAACAAGTGCCAAAAAAAACTTCTGTCTGACTTGAATGCCTCGTATCGGACTGACGCAGGAGGAAGGCCCGGTATAAACAAAAGCGCTGCAATTACGAGTACAGTGTACAGCGTTCCCGTAAGGAAATAAGTGGAAAGACGCGAACGCGGCGGCATGGCCTACGACAGAACGTTAACGCATACAATACGCTAGTGTGAACTAATTAATGTTTCTAATGTTTCACGCAACATCCTAATCTTGTCAAACCTGTTGAGTGTTCTATCAAAACTTTGCAAAAAAAAAAGACCCGTCCTCCACAATGATAAAGATAAGGTGGTTGGTCCTCCCAAAAAATGTTAACACTTCTAAATCAATCAAATAAAACTAAAAAAGTTCTAACACTTCACACTTGCAAAAAGTAGAAGATTCACGTGATGAATATTACTCTTGAAAAAATTGACAATTGTGAACACGACCTTCAGTATTGAACCAAAGTTCAGACAAAACTTACGTTCGGCCCACCGACCAACTATAACAAAATGGATAAAATCAAATTGAAGGGCATGACTTAGCAACGCCTAAAATCTAAACAAAAAATTGCATAACTTTCGCTAATTAGATTTTCACACTCGATTCTCTTCATTTTCTTTTAGTAAATTGATTCTGCAATTTACCAAGTAAATGCACACTTGTTAAATTTCCCAGTTATAAAGTCCAGCCGTTTTGCTAACAGATTCCGAGAAGTTTAATACTTTCCAAATACAAATTAAAAATTATCCGTAATTGTTTTTTTCTTCAAAGTTTTGGAAAATAATTTAAATTAATTTTGACTTTTAATTAAAAGTTCAACCTTTTAATATTTTTATCATTACAAACTAGTACTTCAAAATCTGTACACGTTACAACGCCTCCGGCCCATGCTACTTGTAGTTCTCTGCTTGATTCCAAGTAGAACCCGGGTATTAGACTATTCGGTTCACTACGCACTAGACAACGTCCAATATAAATCGTTTCACGATCTTTTGTTCGGCCACCTTCGATAACTTGACGACCGTTTCGGTTCCGGAGTGAAACCCATTCTAACCGAGCGTCGTTACGGGGATTAGTTAAAACCGAGAAATTATCTTGATATTTCGTTTCCTTTTCGTCCCAACCAATCCAACAATTGTTGTCATCCGGAATAGATTTCCCGACAAGAAGATGACCCTCGTGATAAACCCGACAGACGTAGAAAGTTTTCTTATCTATGTCGTAGCCCGCTGGGACAGGATAAGTATTCCAAGCTAATTGGTTTAGTTTTCGAAAACGATATCCAAAGCAACCTGGAATTTTCATGAATCTTACATGGTCTTTCCATTTAAATTCCCATTTATCCTGGACTTGGTTTGACATTTTGATTATTAAGAGAATTAAGTGGATACTTCTAAATTGGACAAACTTGTTTTTCTCCACTAACCTCTGCAATCATGAATGGCATTAATTCTCTCAATATCTAGAACACTGAAAGTTCTATCGTCTGATCCTCCAGGACCCATAGGAATGTTCTTGGGTGTATGGCTATGCGGCCAGTAGCACTCTGTCCAGTCGGCCATGAGAGACACGTAGTCAAATGGAATGTCAATAGCAGCTTGGTCCATATTACCCACCTCAACCAAACAATTCACAATATTTGACATCAAAATTTGTATT
>JABASK010000550.1:0-13696 GCA_019776465.1 Rambutanura hunanensis | reverse complement strand
TCTTCTTTTCTGTTTAATTACCCAAGAAAATTTTTCTGAAACTGGCACGCCCGCCCTTTACTTTTCGGGGTGGCTCTCACAAATTTCGGTAATTTTTTGGCATTTATTCATTATTTCTTTGTTCTGTTATACAAAACCCCAGAAAAAATGTAGACGTTTTTTTTTTCAAGAAACATGGAAAAGGTGGTGGGAAAAATGCTTTTTTTTTAAAGAAAAAAAGTATAATGTGCAAGTCGTTGGTAATTAGTCGTAAAAAGTAAAAGAGGGGGAGGGGTGGGGGGGTGCAGGGGGAGGGAAGAGGAAAGAAGGAAAAAAGAGATGCATTTAATTTGAATTCTCCCTCGTTTCAAAGTGCCCCATTTCTAGTTACGTTCGACATAGCTTTGTCTATAACAATAATTAAATCGTGCTCTTGTTCTTCATTTTATGAAGTAAAGTAGTAGGTATATTTAAACTTTTTTTAAAAAAAAAAATAAGTCTCAGACTCCTGGCACCCGTGACCATGTTTTTCAAAATTTTATTGTCATAAAAAACAGGCTGTTTAGGCCCAAGTCTAGAAGAATTATACCAATAAACGAATCCAAGGAAATTACTACGCGTAAAACAATGCCTGCTTGAATTTAAATTTTGTTTAAAAGATCAATTTTTGAACTAATGTTTATGTAAAAGTCAACCCGACGGGGTTATGGCGGGGCAAAGTGAAATAGCAACCCATCGGGTTGGATAAAATCCGTAGATGACAAAGTGCTTTCACTTTTTTTTTTTTTGAATTATAAAATAAAAATAGGATTTTTTTTTCTTGCGATCTCTTTTACTTTCGACATGTTTCCTTCATGGCGATCTCGTTTATTTACAGAGATTTATTTAGAATCTTCTCAATGTTGGCTCGTGTCATGTTCGACCAAATTGTATTCTGAGTAAAAGACGCATAAGGGAAAAGTTTGAATTTGTGTAAAATGTAATGTAGTCTGAGGCGAGTGAAAGTGTTAGAGTTCTGTGTCGCTTAAACCTTTCCCAAGAGAGACGTTTTCACGGATTCTTGAGCTTTTCTATACCTTAGATTTTCAAAAGCAGGAAAACAAGATCAGTTTTGTTTTTGAAAGTTAACGTAGAAAAAAAAATCTCTTTTTGAACTTACTGAAACAAAATGTAAACACGTTACTGCAAAGCCCTGGAGTATTTTTTACTTTGGGTGGTGCAGGACTGTGATGCAACCGGGTAACTGCGAAACCATAGTGTAGGTTATACGTTATAACTCTCCTTTCTTTGTAAGTGGAACCGGGTTAAACTTTAGTAGTGACGACATGGAACCGTTCCTGGTGTAACCGAGTAGGGAGCTCTTTTTCAACCGGGTAGAACAACACTCGCAATTTGGACATCTTAGTTCGTATTTTCGCCCCCCCCCCCCCCCCTAAAAAAAAATCTCCTTTTGAACTTACTGAAACAAAATGTAACACGTTACTGCAAAGCCGTGGAGTATTTTGTACCTAGGGTGGTGCAGGACTCTGATGCAACCGGGTAAATGCGAAACCATAGTGTAGGTTTGACTCCCTTTTCTTTGTAAGTGGAACCGGGTTAAACTTTAGTAGTGACGACATGGAACCGTTTCTGGTGTAACCGAGTAGAACCGGGTGGGGAGCTCTTTGTCAACCGGGTAGAACAACACTCGCAATTTGGACATCTTAGTTCGTATTCTCGCCCCCCCCCCCGGGTTCTGGGGGAACTACACCTAGGTAACGGTGACGGTGGTTTTTTTAGTTTACGCAAAAGCTTGAATCGAACGCACGATGTTAGAGTTATTATGGGATTGATAAGTAAGAGATTGTTTTGAACGACTCAATTCAGTAAGTTGTAATCAGACTATAAAGTGTTTAGTAAATTTGTTAAAGTGGTTTTTGTAACTTTTGTAAACGTCGGCGACTATCCTTTGATATTTTTGAGTCCATTAGAAGCTTGACTTGATAAGAGAGATATGGATGACAAGTGTTGTAGTATTACTTGACGTTTACACTTGGTATTTGCAAAAAGATTACGAACGAGCCCGCCCACCCTTTTAATGGTCTCCTCTTACGGGTCACTTTCCAGGTCATACATAAATAAAATTTATAAATTTCCTGTATTTATAATTTAGACGTTTGAACAAACGGTCAAGCGGTGGACACTTCATTGTTCTGCAGAATTTCGAAATTGTAGAGACATTCTTTTCTTTTGTTTTATGCCAGAAATTAAAAAAAAGTGGAACATTTTTAGAGTTTGTTTAAAAATGAGGTCAGATAAAATATGTGGATAGTCGAGATCAATTAAAGGTGCTCAAGGAAGAGTAATTTTAGAGTTAGGTCAACTGATGACCTGTTTGGGCCACTAAATGATACAGACTAAGGACCAGTAGGGATGTACCAAGTTTTTAATTTATGTTGTGTGTCAATTAATTTGCGATTAGTAATTGTGTTTTGCAGGTAATACAACAAGTGAGGAGACATGACGAGACAAAAGATGGAAAGTCAAAAGATCAAGAATAGTTGTCGTCCCTCGTCGTTTCGTCACGGTCACAGGTGACAATTCTTGTACCTTGTACCTGTTAGCTATTGTTCACTGAATGTATACCCATGACAGTATTTTAGAAGTTGTGACAAGAAGAGGACGAGGACAACATTCGACTAGTACTATTCCTATTTAGTCTTTCGAAACAATGCATGAATTGAAGAAGATGGAGAAAGGAGCAGGTAATTAATGAGAATCCTTTTAATTTAAGTGGTATAAAGAGGGAAATCATGTTCCATGTGTGTTATTCAAGGAGAGGGATTAGCATAATCCAATGGCTGATAGGACACGATGTTGGACAAGCCCCAAGACAAACTACGAACAAGTGAGTTCGTGGTCCTACCAATCCAAGAGCAGGATCCACCCAATTGGGTTCCAAATCGGGTCAAAAAGGAGGACCAACTCACCCTCCCTTTCTCTCCTTTTTCGACTCTCAACGACCCGTAGTTGAGTAACGTAAAGTAAATGCTGCGATATAAAGTACGGGCTAGTGGCTTGAATCTTACCAAGGATACCCATAACCGACCGGAGTATGGTTCGACTCGCATACACAAAACGTGCTTTTGAAGGATACGCTCTTTTCCTTCCGTCCAGTCAATCTCCATACTCACACCTGAGCAGTCAACAACAATAGAATAATCCCACGTCAACATCAAGTGGACACACACACACACCCACACGCTCCATACACACACATACTCATTATCATAATAATCATCAGTAAGAGATTGCAAAAAAGTGAAAGTGTCTCGTTACTAATTGACACCCTAAACTTTTTACAGCCTGTGCTTTACTTGTTTTGGAGTTAATGAGTGTGACAAAGTTATTAGTAGGTGTATGATGTCGTACTTTGGGTACTCACCTGCCCCGTCTGCCTACAACAGCTCAAGTGTTAATCATCAGGTAAGATGACACCAAAAGACAAGAGAAGGACAAGAAACAGTGAAATTATAACTTGAATAGGGTATAATTTAATTTTAATTAATTACATTTTAACCGGACGCATACCTTACAAAGTATAACTCCTATACTAAGTAAGGTTATAACTGGTTTGGTGCCTTACCTTGAGTTTTTTGATTGCGTGTCACGCAAGTATTTTTCTTTACTCTGTCTTTTGATTATACTCATTATGTCTCGAACGGTCGGGTGGTCAGTCATTGGGAGTTTAGTGTGACAAGAGTGACTGAGTGGAGTGCCTAATCGTGTCACACAAAAGTGAAGTGGGTTGAGGCACTTTGTCTAATTGTGATTAAACTTTTTGGTGTTCTTTAACTTTTTAACTAAAAGGCCCCCCTTTTTTTTATCAATACGTTAAAGTTGTTGACAAAGTTTGCATGACCGTTCAGCAATCAGCTGGTTGTGCTAAGTGCATTAGACTAAATTGGATTGTAAATTTTTAAGACGTCACTTTTTTGTTCATTTTACTGAATTTTTTTAGCTTCTGGGATCACCAACGTCCAGTTCGACTGGAGGTATGAGTGGCTCAACGTCACCGAGTGGAATTACGACGAATAGTAACCATAGTAACAACGCCTCAACGTCTCCGCCAGTTACGGCTTGTTGTGACGGTGGTCGACCTCTCGTCACTGACCCCGTGACAGGTCAACCTGTCTGTTCATGTCAATATGATCCGACCCGACTTACCCTTTCGTCTTATCCCCGCCTAGCAGCGGCCTACAGTTCGAGCCCTTATGCTCCAGCGACGGATCAAAATCCTTATCCGTCGCTTGACTCATCTGCCTTCTACTCACCGTTGGTAAGAAAACGTTTTTTTTAAAGGTTAATTTAGTATTCACCCTTTTCCGGAATCGTGGTCACTAATGTTCCTGGAAAAGGTCACTCAATTATTCACGAAGAGTCATCTCCTCGTTTTAGAAAAAGTGGATTTTTTTAAAAAAAAATATTTTTGCGTTTTCCAATGTCGTGTCTACAATGTCCCTGGCTTTTAGGTTCTTTTGAAAATCATATGACGTTTTCTAATGCATTTTTGATGAGTATTCTGTACTTTCTAACTCTTTCAACGGTGGGTGACATGGCACGGCTTGTCTACGGTCGGAATAACAAAAGGTGACCACGTGGACATAATATCCAGACTCCTCTTCTAAAGAGACATCATTAAGGTGTCGCCTTGTCATTATGGGTCACAGCTTTTTTTTCCAAAAATAGAAAGTCATTTAAAGCTTCTCAAGTTTTTTGAGTGGTTTTCAAAGACCGTTTCTGGAATTCTTAGGTTTTTCAAAAAAAAAAAAAAAAATGCACGCGGTGCGCAAAAGCCGATTCTGCGTTGTTTTTTTTTTTTTGGTTTTACAGTAAAAAGCTTTGGTCGAAAGAAACACAAAATTTTCTAGTTTCTATTGTATTATGGGTCACAGCTTTTTTCCAAAAATAGAAAGTCATTTAAAGCTTCTCAAGTTTTTTGAGTGGTTTTCAAAGACCGTTTCTGGAATTCTTAGGTTTTTAAAAAAAAAAAAAAAAAAAATGCACGCGGTGCGCATAAGCCGATTCTGCGTTGTTTTTTTTTGGTTTTACAGTAAAAAGCTTTGGTCGAAAGAAACACAAAGTTTTCTAGTTTCTATTGAATTTTTCTAGATGGCTGACTCGTTCAAAAAAAAAATTGATTTGACGTGGCAGAAATTTTGAAAAATTCATTAACTTTTTTGGTCAAATTGAATGATCGATTCGTTAGTCCATAAAGTCACAGTCGTGTACAACGATGTTCTATTGGTTTTTTTAACTTTCATTTAAAATTTACGTTGTAGATTATTTCATGTTCTTGAACAGTGGACACGTTTTCGTCATGTTCTTCCAAAAAAGACCAATATCTTGATAAGAATATTTGTGACAACTTTTAGGTAGAAGTTAGAATAGAATACTTTTTTGGGGTATCATGAGAATGTTAGGAATGTTTTAACTTTTTCGATTGTTTTCAAACTGAAAAAGGCGTGTTTTGTAAAGGGATGAAAGTGAATTTGTTATTAAAAGGTGGTCTGTTGACATTGTGGACTTTTAGAGAGTGACATGGAATTTTGGTCAATGACACTAAGGGGCTGGACAGGGGGTGGACAAGGGTTGCCATTATTGGTGTCATTATGAAGTCCGATTAGGTACCTTGAGTGACAGGAGGGCACTTAAGTACCTCTCTAGACTAAGAGGGAGGTCAGGTAACTTTGAGGTATTTTTTCGGTACGGTAGCTCATTTTTCTTTGAAAATGCAGACAAGCAAGAAAATTTAAGTAGCTTTGCCCGCCCTTGTTTTTTTTTTTTCGTTTCAATGGAAATGGGGAAGAATTCGGTTTAAAGAAAAAAGAATTGAACGATTTAGAAAAAAGAATTTCAAATATTTTTTGCCCGTTTTTTTTTTTGGGGGGGGGGGCGGTGTTGAGACGTTTTAGATACAAGAAAAGTTTGCAAAAATTTTTTGAAGAAAAAAATTTTTGTACCAATTAATTTTTTTTGGATAAGATAGAGAGAGATGATTTGTTTTGGGGAGGTGAGATTCAATAAGTAATTCCTAGACTTCTCGTCACAAAAACCATCAGACCTTAAAAAGCAAGAAAAAAAAAGAAAAGATGAAATTTATTCTTGAAGATCTCTATCGTTTTTTCCTCCTCAACGTTTGTATTTTTTGTACATTGTGTACAGATATTTACTAAAACCTTCTTCTATTGTTTTTTTTAACTTGATTTTTTTTCTATGTATTTGACAGGGTGGGGCCTACGCAGGGTTGAAAGAAGGGAGCGGAGCTGGCGACGTCTCATGCTGGCCAAACCCTGGGAGTCTTCAGTCAGGCTACTATCCATATGACCCCACCTTTGCAGCAGCCTACGGGTCAGTCTTAACAAAATTGAACTAAAAAATAACAAATTCAGTTTTTATAAAAATATATACAGTTAAGTTTACTTACTTTTAGTAGAGAGAGAGAGTTAGAGACTCAAGGCCCCTTCAAGGATCCCCCCTCACTGTCTCGTTGAATTGACCACATATAGGGCTGACATTGACCTGGCATGATATCCCACACACTGACTTTCCAAATTAGATTAGTACACCCCCTTTACTCAACTCGAAATGTTAGAGTATTTTACTGGAATGAAGTTAGAGAGTTGAAAAGTTAAAGAGGGACCTAACTGATTTATTATGACAAGTTCCAATCCCTCGTTTAACTCCCTCATCATTATTACGCTCTGTTGAGAGATTCAGGCCTTTTTCTTTTGTTTTTACTATGTGGGATCCAGAAGGAAGAGGTTCTTAATTCAATTATACGAGCCACGTACTAAATTAGACAGGGAGAGAAAACCTGGTCCTCATTAATGCAACGGCTCGACTTCATAAATTTCAAAAAAGTAGGGAAAATGCTCTCCCGGGTTTTTGAAGACGGGGCCCCTTAAGGGATGGGGAGGGGGTAAGAACTGAAAGTTAACGAGAGAGAAAAATAATTCTAACAATTTTCTGAGTTTCGACGAGCTAAGGGAAATCAAAACTTTTTGGCTTATTTCGATTAACGGTACATTTATCGAAAAAGTCCAGTTTTCGGTTAGACAAAAGTCAGCGGGAGATGTGAAATTTTGAATGATGTAGTATTGGGAGAAAGTTTTTTTTTCTTGGAAGGAAGTCATTGTTAAGAGAGAAAGTAGCCGTTGCCCAAAAAACCCTTTGACGTATTGAATGTGCATGGTAATAAAAATGGCTTAGTTTTTTTTTATGGACGAGCGTTAGTGTGTAAAGTGCTTTTGAAAAGGAGTTGACACATGTCCAAGGGAACGGCTGGAGCGTGAAGAGAAAGTAGATGGGGGCGGGGCAAGGGGGGGTTTATAGACTTGGGAACGCGTGCTAACAAAGAGTGAAGTGAAAGGAGTGAAAATGTGAATGATTGAAATGGTTCTGGACGTTAGTGACTTTCCCCTCCTTCCTCCCTCCAGAAACTTTATTTAGTATTTAGTAAAAGAGTCCATAAGACTTAAACGTTAAGTTCACGCGGGGGGGGGGGGTGTCGGAAATGGGTGGTTTTTCTGGGAAATGGGAAGTTGAAACGTTAAAGTTAAGGACCCTAATAGTTATTTCTTGGTACTTCAATTTCATTATTAGAACTTGTGGTAAAAGAGGGAAAGAAGTCAAAGGCTAATAAAATTGAATGGATTGAATTGGTTTCGGAAATAAAATGACCGGGGATCGCCGATCACTCGCCCGCATGAAGATTCTTGTGAAATAAAGAATATTTTTGGTGGAAAAAGGGTAAAAGCAGTAGGTTGTCAGGGTTTTTTTTCAGTTGATCAAAATTTGTGAAGAAATTAATTGGACGGTTAAAATTTAAAAGAAAAAGGAAAGTTGAAATGATTCACTGTACGTTTTTTTTTTTTGTAATTTTTCATTCAATAATGTTTTGTCAAACTTACTCAAATTTTAAGGAGAAAGGAGTAAATGTTATGTATGCTTTTTGGAATGGTGTCAAATTTTGTTAGGACAGGCGTTTTCTTTTATGTAATGTTTGAAAATGTTTAAAATTTGTCGATATATTATACTAAGTCGGTGTATTAGGAAATCGATTTGCTAGACAACACACATTTTCCGGGTAAAAGAACCCGCTGCTTTCCTCGCCCGGGCGCTCATGATTTAATTATATGGGGAATGAGAAATGAAGCTTTTGATTGCGAGGATATCAATTTCTAAAATGGTTGTGTTTAGAATTGGAAAGTTTTATAAATTAATAAATACACGGTACGGTATTTAGACTATAGAAGAAGTGAATGCCAAGAGTCAATGTTAATAATTTAAGTAGAGGTGTGATTGAGATTGTGGCTAATTACAAAGTTTTGAATTTTAAAAGTAGCCGCCCAATAGACACTTTAGCGTGTCACTATGTCAGGTGTGGAAGAATAAAGAGTGTTGGTGTTAATTAAATTAAAGCTCTAATTAACTTCAACCCTCTCCTTCCCATATAATTAGAGACTTGAAACTTAGAGCATCCTATTGTCATCACCTAATCAGTCACTTGGATCCTAAATGTCTTGGATCGTTGAGCCCCACCCAACCGCACCACCAACCTATTAAAGCTAAACGAACCATGACATTTTTTTTTGAAACAAGAAGTTTTTTTTTTATAATTATTTTGAAAACTACTCGAATTATATTGAAAACTACGCAGACTGACAAGAAAGTAATTCGAGGAAGTTGCAGTGAATGACTTTACTAGATCATCCGCCCCCCCCCGCCCCCGAGACCATTGACGTGATGTCAACAAAGTTGACATGACATTATTACTTGACCTCGAGAAAAGTGTAAATTCTGACTGAAGAGATACGAGGATGTTTTACAGAAAAAGTTTTTTTTAATGAAGTTGCATGTGTTTTTATATAATAATTTTTTAATTTTAATATTTATTCTCTTAGGTATGGTGGTGGTTATGACTTGGCAGCTCGTCGAAAAAATGCAACGCGTGAGTCTACAGCAACATTAAAAGCATGGTTGAACGAACATAAAAAAAATCCGTATCCGACCAAAGGTGAGAAAATAATGTTGGCCATTATCACGAAGATGACCCTGACTCAAGTTTCAACTTGGTTTGCAAATGCACGACGAAGACTAAAGAAAGAAAATAAAATGACATGGGAACCTAAAAATAAGACGGATGAAGATGACGAAGATTTGAAGGATGATGATGGTGAGTTGTTATGTTTTTTTAATGAAATCTTGTCGATTGTAACAGTATTGTACAGATCACCGGAAAAATTAATGTACGCATACACTTTTTTTACTCTACATAAAATCTTTGTTCGAATTCAAGCAATTGGTTGAGGAAACGAGAAATTGGTGGCAAAGACGCTGTATTTTTTTCAAGAATTTTTTTTGAAAGAGACTTAAATTAAGAAAAAAAGAAAAAAATTTAAGAAGAAAATATTTTTGTAGAGTTTTTTTTTGTTTCGGAAAGTGTGTAGGTCGATATGCTTTTACTTTTGGTAACGTTTGTAATGAAAAGTTGTGAAGTTGTGTGATATGATGAACCCTGTGACCTTCCCCCATCCAGAAGGGGAACTTGGATGAAAAAAGGATTGAATCCAAGATTTTTTTTAAAACATGACTTAAATCCTTAGTGAGTCAGCCTATAGTGTTGGTTCTTGTGGAAATCCCTTTTAATCAAAATCCAAAGACTTAATTGCATTGGGTACTTTACTACCAGTAGTGAGTGAAAGGACTTTAATAAGGCCGGGTTCATGTGAGATTAAAGTGAAAGTCTTTTTCCCCGGGAAAGTACAGAAGGGTGTGGATGTCTCTCTTTTTTTTTGAATCCCGGGTGGGTGAATGTCTTTTTGAAGATTAGAGATTTGAATAACTATTGTTGTTTTTTTTTGAGCTTGTTGATGAATTGGTTTCATTCTTCTTCGTTTCTTTTTTTTGGCCCAAACTTTCCTCCTCCCTTAACACCAACAAATCAATTGGCTGGAAAATTAAGTTGGTGGGGTCGACGACGAAGTGGGTTTTTGTGTTTGGGTAAAGGGGAAGGTGGAGGGGCAAAGTGGGTTTTATTACATTTACATTTTCCGAGATGAAGCGCGGTGGAGCGAACGAGTCTTATTTAATCATCTCACCCGAAAATGTCATAATATACCCGGTTCCTCCTCCTCCTTCTCCTCCAGGACAGAATCTTGATCTAGATTAGACGTTTCAAAGTTCACGCCTTTTACGACTCAATTTTCTGAGTTTTTGAAGCAAGATGAAAGAACCGTAGTGAAAAAAAATTTTGTTTGGGAGATGTGGAGTAAAATTTGGAAGTAAAAGTTATGAATGGTTTGGGATTTTTATATTATTTGCAGATGACTGTGACTCATCACGTGGAGCTCCAAGTCCCCCTACGACCATTCCAAATCACAATAATAATACAATCATAGGAAAAAGTGAACCGTTGGATAATAATGGAAGTGACCACTTAAAATCTGACTGTTCTGGACTTCCGGGAGGAGTAAATAGTACAAGTAAACCCAAAATTTGGTCATTGGCTGATACAGCAGCATGTAAAACACCACCACCACCAAATACTAATCATGGTGGAGCAAATTTGAACTACCATCATCTAAATGTTCTCAATCATCATCATCACCAAGCCTCAGTTGCTGCTCATCATCAATTTCAACATGCAGCTAATGCAATGGCACTTGCTCAACAACATCCACATCATCATCCAGCTCATGGTCCACCACCCGTTACGTCGTCCTGGAGTTTTGCCCTACCACCTTATGGAAGGTCACCATATGCTACTGGTGGGTTTTTAGCTCCGTCAAGTGGAAATGGTGGAACTGAACTTAATCCCGGGACCGAAACACCACCTCAGACTCCACCTAATTTGAAAGTGCCCCTCTTAACTGGTAGTTTTGGATCACATTATCATCATCATCATAATGGATCACCACATCTTAATAATCTTCATCACCTTCAACATCATCAAGGTCTAGGCTCTTCTACATCTGTTTGATCTCAACTCGATGACACCTGGAGGAGGTGGCATGGGAAGCAATACAGCGTTCAAACCCGTTTTGAAAAGGTGAGTTTTTCCCCAAAAAAGTTGGTTGTCTTAGTTTCCGTTGGTAATGTTCAAGGCAAAAGAGACCCTGACAAAAAAGCGCGTTAAGATTTTTAAAATTCACCCGTTTCTTTTGATTAGTGGCAAGGCAGCAGGCCCGTTCATCAAAACGTTGACATGCAGTTGGATCCAATCAACTTTCGGCATCATTTTCCTGGTTTTATTGGTTTGCTACTTTTTGTGCAGTGGAGCTCATCATCAATGATGATCGAAAGGTTGCTAGGTTACTAGTGTTTGAACTTGAAGAGAAATTTTGATTAATGGCTTGGAACGAGGAGATAACATAACGGAGGTTTTGAATGAATTAAAAGTCTGGGAAGAATTGAATTTTAAAATTTTTTGGGCAAGAGATCCTTGATGGAATGAAATGATTAGGAAAAAGTTGAAGATCAGGATTGTTTTCTGTTATACGACTCAAGCGGAGTGAAGATGAGGTTTGATGATAACAAGGACTTTAGGTTGAGTAAGATGATTAACACTTTGAGAGATCGTAGACTTAAGTTTTGGAAGCTAGACTTCTTTTTTTTTCGTCTTGATGAAATTAAGGAGTTTGATTTGATTAGGTTTACAATGGACAGCTGATCTGACGTCGTAAGTTACTAAGATATGGCTAAACTGGTTTTTTTTTAAGAAAAAAAATTCTAATTACTTTACACTTTACACTTTCTTGAGTAAGGAGGAGATCTGTGCTCACCTCCTCCTCCTCCTCACCTGTGTAATCTTGATCGGTATTTAGATCCTTTGATCTTCTTTTCTTCACCTTATCTTTGACTGATCAATCTATTGTTGTATAGCAAGTCTTCATCTTTTAGTGAGTAATGAGTCTGACCTGTCGGCACTTTAGGAAAAGCCAACTTTGTTTTGGGGCGCGAATACTTTTTGAGGTGTGATGAGATAATTTGCGAAAATTTTGCAGTTTTTCTTAAAATTACTTATATTTTTTTTTGGGTTAATTTTTTTGATTTTATGCAAGGAATATGTTTTACTTGTACTTAAATGGAAGGTGTAGATTTTACAAGTAAGGTGTGATTTTTTAAAAAAAAAATTGTATAGTTATTGCCAGTAGTTTCAAATTGTTTGAGTGTTTAGAATCCAACCAACATTTGTGTTTTGCTAATATTTGGTAATTTTTTTTTATTTTATATAAGAAGGCGTGAAAGGAATGCGAAATTGAATTTTTTTTATGAACTTCCTCCATAAAAGTTTAGGAGCGTGGGCGCAATGTTGCGTAACGCGAAATTATGAGAGTTAACGAGGAAATAATTTTATGAGCAACTCATTTCTCGTTTGAAACTAAATATCCGTGAATCGGGAAAGTGTAAAAAAAAAAGGAAGAGTGGTAACTTACGAACAACTTCTTACAGATATAACTTTTTGGTTACTAAAAAAAAGTAAAATATTTCATTTTTGTAAAGAAAAAAAACACGTTCCGTTGGTTGTGTAGTTTATTTGTTAATAAATTAAGGAGAATGGAAGCCGTTACGTCTTTCTTTTTTTGAGCGTGACGTTATTTTTAGTAAAAAATTTAGTATGTACGCCTTTATTTTTTTTTTCTCACCCCCCAGGAAAAAAGTCGCGCTATCTTAGATTGAAGTCTAGGAAAGTGTTGATGAAAGATGTAAAGAGAGCATTGATTTGTGGAGAAGTTGACACTTTTTCTGGAAGGCTCCTTGTCTCAAGTGTCACACTTGTGATATCATTGAAAGAAGAACGAGGATTTATTATGCAAAAAAAGTTATCCATAAGATTTTAAATTTAGGACGTGAAGCATGTTAGAATTTACAGGGTGCAAATTTGTGACAAAAGTGTCTCTGTGTAGGAGGAATTAATAGAAGGGCTTGACCTCCCGTGACCTTTTACAGAATCCTGTCGCCACTTTTAAGAGATTAGAGACAAAAAATTGTAGGATATCACTACATTTCTTGGATTAGGCTAGTAATTTGTGCCTGATTTAGAGTTTTAAGGGTGTGAAGTCTCAAATTGAGCAATTATGATGAAAATTTTTTATACATTGCGCAAAAAAATGAGTGATGTGATGATTTATGTGACTTTTATTATATTTTTTGTTGGTTACAGTTCTGTCTAGTGGTGGATTTTGCGTTTGAGACAAGGAGAATTTAGCGTAACATGATGTCCACGACACCCGATGCCTCTTACTACTCAGTTTGTTTTGCGTGTCAAGTCAATTTTTTACCCGGCTCTCCGAGAAAAATTCAAAACACCCCGCTAAACCAAAAAGAAAAATGGGATCAACTTTCGTCTCCTCTGTAAAACTTTGGCCATTGAAGATTTTCCTGCTTCAACCAATCCCGGATCATAACTAACGAAAAGTACTTCATTCATCTGAGCAAATCTTGTTGCCGATTTATCTGGAACGGTAACCTTGGCAACACGAAACCCGCCTCCCCCTCCCCCTCCCGACAAATTCCGTATCTCTTTCTTTCTCTCCACTACTACTACCCGACGTTTTGATTTTTTTTTTTTTTTGCTTTTTACATTTTATTTTTGCACCGAAGTAGTGGAGGAGAAGGAAGTTAAACATTTGAGAAATTTTTGAAACGGGATTTAATTATTTTAAAACTCTTT
>JABASK010000548.1:0-13704 GCA_019776465.1 Rambutanura hunanensis | reverse complement strand
ATAATTGGGATCTACTGCTTGTCCAATAGCTTGTCCAAATTGTATACAATCTTGACAGGCATGCTGTCGATAATTAAAACCATTCAAGTCAAGTATCCCAACAACTTGTGTTACGTTTAACGCTCGAACTTTAGCAGCCATTTTTTCTGCGAGTTTCAAACTCGACCGAAAAGATAAGTTAAGTTTTCCGCTAATTACAGCTTTTTTTAAGTTAATCGCTCCAGCTCGAAAAAACATGACTAGAAAATGAGAGGTCAAAAAAATCACTTAAACTTGTACTTTTTGTGTTAAATTTTTTTTACGAACGCTCACCTGGCCTACCATTCTTATCGATTCCTATCGTATACGGAAATGCTCGATCTTGTGAATTCTCCTCATCTTGAATTGCGTCAATATTGTTCTGAATGCGCCAAGTCATGCTCTGCGGAGATAAAAATAAACGTTAAAAAAAGTTGTATCGATTTAGAACAAAATTTTCTTACAGTTTGAATCTTCTCTGAAGCTTTATCAACGTCTAGATCAGCTACTTTGAGAAATGGTAAAAGAAACACATCTTCATGCATGTACTTTTGTGTTAAAATATTTTGGACGAGTGGGCGGAGCTAAAAAATTTTAAACTATGTAAACTGACGCATTAGATTTAAAAAAAAAATATTTTTTTTTTGGTTAAATTTTGAATAACACCAAAATGCTTTTACGTACTTTTTGAATAGCTTCAGTTTCCTCTTGGTTCATACTTAAACTCCACTGAACAAAAAATAGAAGATGAATTTTGAAGATATAACTCGATAACTTGATCAATTTCATCGTAAATTGAGTTTCGCTGCAACAAAATAAATATGTTGTTGATTACTTATAGTCCATTCAACGAAAGTAAGTTAATCATTAAATATAAGAGAGGTTACACATTTGTAAATTTGCGCTGTGGTCTACTGACACTTTTGGACTTACACTTTTGTCTGGAATTCGATAAGCTGTGAATTATTTCCTGTAGTAAGATCAGTTGAAGACTATAAACTTACCTTTGCCCGGATGTTTTCAAACTTTAACAAAAGGTTAAGGTGCGCCAAAATTTACATTCACAAAAAATTTTGCAATAAAAAAAATTGCGGGTTAGGGTTAGACTGAAATCAATTACGACTCAGCAGGTTTTACTTAATTACCTCTCTTGCGTAGATTGTAAAATGTAATAAATTAGATTGCACATAAAGATTGCAATCTTTGTTAAAATTGTGATTTGTTTTTTACAATAGAAGCTGTTTTAAATCCCCCCCATCCCCTTTCGCTCCCCCCCCCCCCTTCATTAATTTAAACTTTGAGTAAAAAACTACTTGAAAAAAGAAAAATTATGTGTGCTTTTCTCTTAATTATAACACTAAGGATCGCCACTGAAAATTTTTGTGGGAAATTCCGTAAAATTGAAGTGAACAATATTGGAAAAAATTGTAACAGCTATATTCAACAACAATTGTATCGCTACGGCGAAGAACCACACATCTCAGAATCAACAAACTCGAATTTCAGATTAGCATCGTTTTTTTTTATCAAATTTTGTTACCAACTTTTTTGTTTCATCCAAATCTTCACTAAAAATTTTTCGGAACAAAATTTTGGAAAAAAAAATCTTTTTCCGAAACATTTTTTGTTGGGACAAAGAAGGTCCATTCTTTTGTATCTTCCAAATCTGCAATAAAAAATTAACGCTTTCCATCCGGAACTTGTTTCTAAACATTTCCCGGCTACATTCATGCCCTGCAAAAAAATTTAATAAAACAGCGATTCAACTAACACAATTCGAAACAGACCGACACTTAACTTTCATAAAGTTGTTTTTCAAATTTAAAATCGCTTAACAACGAAATTGAACTTGTTGACCTTGGGATATGTTGTTCTTCGCCGGAGCAATAGAATTGATTGTTAGGCTAGGTTATAAAATTAGAAAAAGCAATTAATATAAATTATTAAGGAGACAATTCTGTAAATTTTAACATCTTATTTGACTCTGCATGCTACTCCGACTCCAGTCAAAATTTGTTAGACTTCAAAGTTAATCAGGCTTAAAGTTTTGACCTCTAGAAGTTGTTTACTTTTGCTACAATCTTGTTCTTTAGGTTTTTTTTATTAATAGTACCGAGGATTGCTACTAGGAAGTTATTTGAGAAATTCCGTCTTGACAGGTTTTTTTTATAACTGATCTAAAATTTTGTAAATATAAAATTGCAATGAAAGGCTCCTAGATTTTAAGATTGTGAAATTCCACAGTTTCCTTATTAAGGCACGCGTGCGTATTCCTTGGTCTCGTTCTAGTAGAAATCTTCAAGTTTGGCTGTGATAAGATCTGCATCCAGTTTCGCCAGGTCCGATACCTTAAAATTATTTAAACATTTTGTTTCTTTTTTTTTGCAGTAAATTTTTGCAAAAATGCAGTAAACTAAAAAAAAATGAGGTTTTACATGAATTTCCGCCAGGCCTTTTGAAAGCAGTTTTCTTAAGTTCCGTGTTCGTATTCGTGTAGCACAGTGTCGTCAACGAATCAGCTTCGTGCGGCGTCCAGTAAAAAGCTACTGGATGAGATTTCTATTGGAAGACAAAATACAAAATTGAAATTGATTTGATACAAATTTAAGAGCGAGTAAGTTTGTGTGAAAAACTGGAAAATGAGATGAATTTTTGCTCAATTTAAAAACAAATAATTGAAATGAAGAAGACGTGACTTTTTGGTTCAAATTATAACGACTCGTCATTAAAAACTTGGCCTATTCCTCTTGTGAGCCAAAAAAAAACACGAAAGAAAAGNAAGTTTGTGTGAAAAACTGGAAAATGAGATGAATTTTTGCTAAATTTAAAAACAAATAATTGAAATGAAGAAGACGTGACTTTTTGGTTCAAATTATAACGACTCGTCATTAAAAACTTGGCGTATTTCTCTTGTGAGCCAAAAAAAAAAAAGCAGGAAAGACAAAGTGCCAACCTTGTTGACCATGTAACTGAAGACGCCAAATCGACAATCTTTAGATTTCGTAAGATCGGCGACAAACTGGTCGTAAGACGATCCTTTTGGACCTAGAAAAAGAAATCATTTAGGTAATTTATGATCTGATATGACAGGTGACATTTAGCATCTGGTGAAAACAAAGGTGAAGAAAGTTGAAGTTGAAAGGTGTAAAACTTTAGCTTATATTTTGCTTATGACTAAAAAGTAAAAAAAAGCCATTAGGCTCTCTCAGCTTGAGTTCGTTTGGTTACAGAAAGTTGACTCTGCTTGGTTTCAACTTTAGAAAAAAAGAAAGCTTAAAATAGTTTTATTTTTTTCTTTAAAAAAAAACGTTCTGTTTTAAGTTGAGAGTAAAGTATAAGTTTTTTGCAAAGAACTTACCCACTGTTTCAAGTTCTACAACTGGGTACGGGTGCATCTAGCTCGTCAATTTTCATTACTATGTATTGAATCCCTTTACATTTGACCTCTTCCAACTTTACCATGCTGTCATCTGATAAACTCTGAAATGTAGGTCAAACGTTTATGTTTTGTAGGTAAAAATTTGTTTCTTCTTTGAAGTCAAAAAAGTAAAAAAGTTGATAGTTCTTTTACTATATATACATAGATTGGCACTTTTTGTCTTTTTTTTTTTTAAAAAAGTATAAAAGATTTTTTAGAACTTGGCGCATTGTTCTGTTTCGAGAAAAGGGTGTGAAAACTAAAAGTTCATTAGCGTGACGGCATTTTTTCGAGAGCTTCCACGAAAAGCTCATTAAAGCGTGTGACAGTGACAATTTACTTTTCGTTTAAACAAAATGTTACACTGTTTTTTTTAAAAGCTGTGTTTTAAACTTGTTTAAAAATTTTGATTGAAGTTGCCACCATTTTGTTAAATTAAGTTAAATTTTGAATTGTTAGAAACTTTTATTATTAACGACAAAAAAGTTCGCCTTTTCTCTTTTTTTTGAAAAAAAAAAACAAGAAAAATTCCGAGTTTAAAATATTATAACAGTTTGATCAAAACTTATGACAGTTGACGTGAAAGTTGAGAAATTTTAAGTTTTTAAAAAATGTATAAAAATCTTACCATTTTTGTTATTAAAATTTTGAAAGTCTCTTTCTTCTCAAGTAAAAACTAATCACTTTTTTCTTCGTTTACTAGAAAGAGCAACTTCTGAATTCAAACTGTTCAGATTTTACAAAAAAAAACGCGTAGATGTTTTCATCATGCTCATGATCATCATCATAAACATAAAGGCTTTAGTTTTTTAGTAGTATATACCAAAACCCAAGGAATTTTTCGTAATACTTCGTCTTTCCCTATATAACACTCTAACCATTCTGAATTTGCGGAGCGAGGAGTGTGTGGGAGGTTTAAGCGCCTGGTTTCTAAAAATTTTAGGGTTCTAAAAAAAAAAATCACGCCAATTTCAAAATTAGATTTTATATACTTTTAGTTTTAAAAACTAAAAATCAAAATTTTATAAGTGTTCAATTTGAAAAAGAGTTGAAATGGACGTAAATTTAGGAGAAAGTTGACAATTTTGTAAAAATTTCATTTTGTCATTTTAATATTTAAATGACAAGTTGACGATGCGCAGAATTTTAGCAAATTATATACACGGAAATCCCGTTCCCCCACATTTGATATTTGAGCAATATGGAAAGAAAAAAGTTTATTTTTATTCGCGAGCTTGCAGATATTTTTAGGACTAAACGGCGACAGCAGACTTATGGCGTTTAAGAAAAAAACACGGATGGATTTTATGCAAGTCTATGCCAACTTATCACATAGGAGACCATTAGCCTCTTTTCGCAAATTTACTCTGTTTTTTTGCAAAATCGTCTTCTTCCTCCTTCACTTATTTTTCAGGATGTCGTTTTTTTTTTTGCAAAAATGAGACAGTGAAGACAAACGTAAGACGAAGTTGTGTAATTTTACAATGCTAGACGATTTTGACAGGAGCTCGCGATTTGTATTTGGATTTTTGTGAGTGACCTCGACGCAAACGGGGTCAAGTGGATCCTTGAGATTACGTTAAATTTAAAAACAATTATTGTACCTTGTAATGCTTATCGATCAATCACGGTCATTTTAAGAAACTAGTTAAAATCTGCAAGTTTTTAATAAAATTGATTCAGTATTTGAAAAATTTTGAGGAAGCGTTAACTATTTTGCGACAAAATAATAATTGGTGCGAAAATGATATTCGCAAGGGGATTACTACTTTTAGGTTTAATTTTTTCTATAAGGGCAGATTTACTTCCAATTGGATTCGGCCAACCGCTAGAGGGCACTAGGGCTTCAGGAGGCAGCCCTTGGCCACTCCCACAAGATTGGAGGTCAACGAATGACCTAGTTCTATAAGGGCAGATTTACTTCCAATTGGATTCGGCCAACCGCTAGAGGGCACTAGGGCTTCAGGAGGCAGCCCTTGGCCACTCCCACAAGATTGGAGGTCAACCAATGACCTAGTTAGTATCGGGTCAATGACTCAGTTTAAATACGTATTGAATGTTGAAAATTGTGAACCGCTTGATTGGGCTATAAAAAAATATAATTACGAATTTTTATTCGGAAAATATACGATACCTGATACGACATTTCCGACTGTCGGAACTGTTTACGTAACAGTTTCGAATGGAGAGTCTAACGAATGTCATAAATTTCCTAAACTGTCTCGTGACAAAACATACGAATCATGTAAGAGGTCAACAAACTTCAAAATTTTGAACAATATAAGTCAATTTTTTAATTTAGTTTGATTTCAAAATTTTCTCTATTATTTTGAATTTGACCTCATTTTTTTCAGATTTTTTAAATATTTTGGAATTGGAAGTGACAACGCTGGATTTGTTTTTATTCACGCTACGACAGTTTGGGGAGGTTAGAATGAAAACTCAACAAAACAATTTTTTTTTAAAAAAAATGAATTTTTTTTCAAAATTTTTGCACCATTTTCCGCGTCAAATTTTTCTGTTTTTAGCTTTGCGTGGTCTTGAAACATTTTCACAATTGTGGTTCACCCGTGACTGGGAATCTTCCACAGCGTCACTTTTACGCTAATGTCACCGAAATTAACGACTGGCCCAGATTTCCACATCGGGGCTTAATGATTGACACGGCTCGTCATTATCTCTTGGTTTCGACTATTTTAGAAATTTTAGATGCTATGCTTTACAACAAGCTCAATGTTCTTCATTGGCACATTGTGGATGACCAGAGTTTTCCATTTGTCAGTACTACTTTTCCAGAGCTTTCGAACAAGGTAACGTTATAAAATATTTTTTTATTAAAAAAAAAGTTCATTTTTTACAAAAAATTTTCATCATTTTTTTCTTTGGACTAGGGTGCTTTCACCAGCGAGGCTATTTACACGCCAGAAAATATCAATGAAGTACTTAATGCCGGGCGAATGCGCGGAATTCGTATCGTTTTTGAATTTGACACGCCTGGACATACGCATGCTATGGGTTACTCGCATCCAGGTAATGATCATTATAGAAAACGTCACACCTTTTACCTCTTTTTTTGCATTTTTTTCTACAAAAAAAATTTATCGAAATTTAGAGGTTTTAACTCCATGTTACGGTGACGGCGAAACGCCAGGCACACCGAATTACCCGATTCACGCTGCATCGTGAAAACTTAGATCCGACCCGGGAGTCCACCTACACTTTTATGAAACAACTTTTTGAAGAAATTATTCATGTTTCCGAAGACGAGTACGTGCATCTGGGCATGGACGAGGTAAATGTTAACCAATCATGAACAAATTTTTAAAAAAAAATTATTTTTATTTTTTATTTATTTATTTTTTTTGAAAAAAAATTTACTTTTGTCAACTTCTTTTTTATTAGGTTTATTATCCGTGCTGGAACTCTTCACCTGAAATTAAAAACTTTATGAATGAAAATGGTTACAAGGAATTGAATCAAGTTCAAGGTCATTACACAGACCGACATATCAACATGGTCAATGACCTCGGAGCCAAGGCTATTATTTGGCAAGATCCTATCGATGAAGGAGTAGAGGTGAACTGGGAAAAAATGCGAAAAAATTGCAAAAAATTTGTAAATATTTTTTTTGTTCAATTTAAGTTACATTCTGAAGTTGTTGTTCAAATGTGGAAGGATTGGGGTATAGGCGGATGGATGAACGCGACGCAGGTAAAAAATTTTATAAAAATAATGATAACATTTTTTTATGAAAATTTTATTTGATCAATTTTGCACATTTTATGTATTTTTTTAAAAATTTTCCCACAGCAAGTCCTAGATGCTGGCTACCAAGTAATACCATCTCTTAGCGAATTGATATTTGTTGCAAAAATATGGGGAAAATATATTGCAAAAATATTCTTTTTTTGCTTGATTTTTAAAGGTTTTAATTTCTGCCCCTTGGTACCTCAATTACATTTCGTATGGACCCACTTGGCGTCAATATTATGAAGTTGACCCCGTTTTTGACCTGGTTGATAGTAAGTTTAGCATTTTTAGGTTTATACAATTTTTTTTAAATGTTGAAAATTACGTTTTTAAGTGTAATTTTTTGGTTTTTTAAGTTAAACCTGGACAGGAAGGACAAATTTTAGGAGGAGAAGTCTGTATGTGGTCTGAATATGTAGACAGTGTGAGCAATTCTAGAATTTGCTACAATTTTTTGCAATACTCTGAATTTTTTGTGTTTATTTACAATTTGCATCAAAATTTTAGACGAATATTGTACCAAGATTATTTCCATTTTCGAGCGCAGTCGCAGAACGCCTTTGGTCACCACCAAATTCGAGCACTACAGATGACGCCATGTGGAGGTTAGACGAGCAACGATGTCGCCTACTTTGGCGACAAATTCCAGCACAACCAATTTATAATGGATTCTGTGGCCCATGGGAAGTGGATAATAATTTCTAACTTTTTGTTGTATTCTATAATACTACTTTTCTAAAATTCTAAAATTCTAGCGTCTTAAGTTTGAATTGTATTAAGTATTTTTTTTTAAATAATCAACTTGTGGGTTTGTAATCTAACACTGTTCAACAATTAGTGCGTACCAGCTGCACTACGCACACTATATCTAATAAAAAAAAATTAATGAAATGGTTTAACGCACTTTTGATATTAAAGTTGCGGTTTGAATCTTCTTTGTGGTTTGAAAGGTTCAAAATGCAACACTAATTTGATAAAATTTTATAAAATGTTTGTCAAAATAAGCAGACATATCAAAATAACTTTTTGTAGAAATCAAATTAGTGATTCAATTAACTCAACTCCTCTTATAACTTAGATTCAAAATTAGGGTTAACCAAAGTTGATGATGATAGTTTTCAAATTATTGTTACTTTTTATCAAAATTTGAACTGGTATAAATATTAGAGTGAGAATTTGAACAAGAGTTATTTTAAAAAAAGAAGTTATACGAGTTAGGTTAACTAACCGTTGCCTAACTTGACTAACTTTCTCAACAAATTTCTTTACAATGAAAAACTTTTTGTTACTTGTCAATTACGCTTTGACTTTTGTAACATTACTCCCCAAAGTTCACGGGGGGTTAAGTAGACCCTCTCCCAGCTGGGTAGTAGAAGGTAAAAGGTCACCTCCAGGAAGTCCATGGCCCCTGCCACGAGTGTGGGCCCCGGGCGTTGACCTGGTGACCGCTGGGCAACTAAACTTTGAGTTTAATGTTGAAAATTGCGCTCCACTTGAGTTTGCTAAAAAAAAGTACAATCAGGAATTTTTATTTTGGAAAGCATGGTACACCTGATCCGACAAAACCGGTATTGACCTTGGTCTCGGTCAACATTCCAGAAGGTGAAGAAAACGAATGTCAGAAATATCCGCAGTTTACAACTGACATTCGATACGAAGCTTGTAAGTTTGTCGAAAAGCAATTACTTTTGAACAAACTAAAGTGATTCTTTTATTAAATAAATTTAAATTAATTTTTTTTAAAAATAATGTTACTTTTTTAAAATTCCATCCAAATTTTTTTTAGATGACCTTGAAATCGTTTCCACTTATGCGCAGACTGCGCGTGCGGTTATCAATGCAACTACAGTATGGGGAGGTAAACGTGTCAAAACTTTTTGCAAAAAAAAAAAAATTCGCAAATTCATACTTTTTTCTCCTCACTTTTACCTCAAAGCTCTTCGTGGTATTGAAACTTTTTCACAACTTTGGTTTGCTACTGACTGGGATAGTCCTGAACGTTACTTTTATGCTAACGTGACAATAATTAACGATTATGCAAGATTTGGACATCGTGGAATGTTAGTTGACACGGCCCGTCACTACCTTAAAGTATCAGTCTTAATGAACATTCTGGATGGTATGATGTATAACAAATTTAACGTTTTTCACTGGCACGTCGTCAACGACCAAAGTTTTCCATATGCGAGTGACGTTTTTCCAGAATTAGCAGAGAAGGTTATTATTTTTTTAGCCGTAATAACCTAAAATAACCTAAAATAACGGTTCGTCTTCCAGGGTGCTTATACCAAAAAGTCCATTTATACTCCAGAAATTATTAAAAACGTTATTGAAGAAGCACGTCTGCGCGGAATTCGAGTCTTGCTTGAATTTGGCACGCCGGGACATACTTATTCGTTGCTCAAGTCTCACGTGGGTGAGTCATGTGCCGGTTTTTTTTTAAAAAAATGATATGTAATTTTGAAATATATACATTATAAAAAAAAACAAATTTAACAATTTTTCATTTCTTTTTGATAGAATTGTTGACCCCGTGTTATGGAGATGGGAAGAATCCAGGCACGCCTGGTTATGACAAACCTTTGGATAAACATGCTGATTATGAAAACTTAGATCCGAGCCTTAACGCAACTTATGACTTTACACGAAAATTATTTACGGAAATTGTAGGACTTTCCAAAGATAATTTTTTGCACGTAGGAATGGACGAGGTAATTCAAAAAGAAGATTTTTTTTTAAATGTTTTTTTCTTTTAAGTTTTTCTGTTTTTTTTTCTTCAGGTATACTATCCTTGCTGGAGGTCATCCCCCGAGATCAAAGCCTTCATGGACGCCCATGGTTACACAGAAATGAACCAAGTTGAAGGTCATTACATGACCCGACACATTGACATGGTTCAGAACCTTGGTGTTAAACCAATCATGTGGCAAGATCCAATTGATGAAGGTGTTGCGGTGAGACAAATAAATCTAAATAAATAATACTTTTTTTTTATCAATTCAAAATTAAAAACTAAAAATTTTCCTTACGTTCTGCTCTTTAGATTCCAAAGAATATTATTATCCAAATCTGGAAAACTTTTAAGTGTATCAATTGCAACTACGGATGGAAAAATTATACTAAGGTTAGTGAATCAGAAAAATTTATGAATTACATAATTATTATTTTTTGTTTTTTTAAAAAAAAATAAACTTGCATTTAAAAAAAATATAATTTTTTTTTTGTGGTTCTCTTCTAGGAAGCGATCGATCAGGGTTACAAGGTGTGTGTAAATTGATAATAAAAACGATTTGATAAAAAGTAAATTAAAAATTAAAAAAATATGTATATTTCTTATAAGGTACTCGTTTCGGCTCCATGGTACTTGAATCTCATTAGATACGGCCCCACTTGGAGAGGTTAATTCAAAAAAAAATTTTAAATAATTTACAATAAATAATTAAATTAAATACATTTATGAATTTTGTAACCTTAGAATATTATGAAGTTGACCCGGTGCTTGACCTCGACAGTAAGTTTTTAGAGAAAGGCTTATAATATGTAAGTTTGAATTTTTAGAGATGATGTGTTTTTTACCAATTAGTACGACCTGATCAAGAGAATCAAGTTCTCGGTGGGGAAGCGGCCATGTGGGGAGAACTTGTTGATGGGGTAAAACATTTAAAAAATAATTCTTTAGTTTTAAATTTAAATCTTTTTATTTTTAAATTTTTTAGACCAACATTGTCCCACGACTATTTCCATTCTCAAGTGCAATAGGAGAACGCCTTTGGTCTCCACCTCGGACGTTTAGTGTTTTCGACGCTCAGTGGCGATTGGACGAACATAGATGTCGCTTGCTCTGGCGTGGTATTCAAGCTCAGCCAATTTACCCGGGCTTTTGTGGACCCTGGGAAGTTGACGATGATCGATAACTTCATGAGCACATGGAAAAACTTGTGGGAACATGTTCAGTGTCACATGTAGAATGTGTAGAACATTTTTATGTACAATGTTTACAACTTTTCTTTGAGATGCAGCACACATTGCAATAAATTACATAGTATAATTTTAATTTTCAAATAATTTTCAATTTAGTTTAATTTTAAATTGAAATTTTAATTTTGATTTGTAGTTTAGTTGTATTGTATCTTTAAATTTTTTTTATCTTTGGGGCTACAACGACAGGATTTGCCTCGGTGAGAAGTCGCTTCCCTTCTTTTTTGTAGTCAAAACTACAAGTGTGCGCTTCAGCATAGCGGTGCGTCGAGCAGAACAGCTGACCACAACGACATTCGTACTCGTTAACAACGGTCAACTTTTTGTTACAGACAGGACATCGGTTCGGTTTCAGCTTTTTCTTACTCGGCTCTCCATCGGATGACGAACCTTGAAGAGATAAAAACTTAAATACTTTTGTTTAATTTTTACTTAATTTTTTTAAAATTTAATTCAATTTTGACCTTACTTGACCCTCCCGTTTCATCTCCAGACAACGGCGGTAAGGCTTTGGTCTCAATTGCCAAAGGGTCATTGACCTTCTCTCCAGATTCTTCTGGCATTCCCATTGGCATTCCCATTTTCTGGCACTTACTTTTGTAACCTTTTCTTTAAATTTAGTGTTTTGCGCCGTCGTCACCACCAAAGTTTTTCTTCGAGTTCAATGACCTTTTTTACCACTCGAGAAACTTAAGAAGCGAACTGTAGCTACATAATTCAAAATTTTTGCAAAGTTCAACAAATATTGCAAGTGACTCCAAAAACTGTTGCTATGGAGATTCGTTTCAAATGAACCAAATTTATTTCAAATTTTCAAATTAACAATTTATGTGTTCTAAAAATCATTCATTTTTCAATAGTTTTTCACCGAATTTCAATTGGGCACATTTTGCAAAAAAGACGTTGACTATTGTCGCCAAAAAATACAAGACGAAATGTCGTCTTGTGTACTGGCATTGTACGTGGAACCACTCCGGAAACGTAGGCNAAATTACAATTTAGTTTATGTGTTCTAAAAATCATTCATTTTTCAATAGTTTTTCACCGAATCTCAATTGGGCACGTTTTGCAAAAAAGACGTTGACTATTGTCGCCAAAAAATACAAGACGAAATGTCGTCTTGTGTACTGGCATTGTACGTGGAACCACTCCGGAAACGTAGGCGTATTGTGTTTCATTAGCAACAAGTGGACAAGAAATGTTGTGTTTTCCACACAAATTTTCACCCTGGCAAATTAATTAAAATAAGTTTAATTTGTTTTAAAAAATAAGATATTCTTTTCTTTTTTAAATAAAAAAATAATATTTTTTCACCTGAACCATAATTGTTTCAACGTGAAAGTAACTCTCCTCAATTGAATAAGCATTGAACCATATTTGTTTAGAATTGATCGTTGGAATAAACTGAGCTCGGACGGTAACTTCTTCACCGCGGCGCAAAATACAAGCGTGCTTCTCACAAGGTGGTGTAAATTCAGCAGAAATCAACTGGGCATTTGGAGAAATACAGTCTTTGTAAAGATTGGTTGATTGAGAAATGTTGAAAAATATGAAAATTATTAAAAAATTGAAAAACATAGTTTTTTTTTTTAAAAAAAAAATGAAAAGAATTTTTTTTTGACAACACTTGATTCTCCGTTAAGTTTCTATTATGTTCTGTTACTACGAAATAACTTGAGGGTAGTACACCTTCTGGTATTTTTCGTGACGAAATCATGAATGAGTTGGTGAACTCACTTGTCAATTCTTGACAATTTGAGGACATTGAACGTCAAACCGGGCGCCTGTCACTGAATAGTTAAAAAAACTGAATGCTAAACTCACATTTTGGCAGGAACTTTCTTTTTTTTTGCATTTTGAATCTTTTTTTTTTGCTTCTTTGCAAAATTTTAATTTAACCAACACATTTCCAATGGAATTTGTGTCGTGGTTAGAAATGAAGCTAAGGTATTGAAGCAGTTGAAGGTTGAGGTCAACGTTGCTCTCGATTGAACGTCATTTTTGCCAATGTCTTGCTTGTAAGAATTTTTAGCGTTACCATGGTTTCTTTAAAAAAAAATTAAATTATTCAATCAAAATTTTGTAATGTATTGGTTTTAAGTGGGTAGGTGTTTGTTATAGTGACTTTAGGTAAGGTATTTGTTTACCCTGGTGTTTTTTGAAGGTCGGGGTCAAAAGGTCGTTTGAGCCAAACGTCTTCTTCGTAGAATGAGGCAGCCTGAGCAGAGCCAACACATAGGTCAAAGTTGGTCATTGACTCATTCAAGTCGAGGTGGAATTGGAGGAGGTGTGCGTACATTTTGTTAGAATTGCCTGGATTCACCCTAAAAATTAAATTTAATAAAAAAATTAAATTTAATTAAAAAATTAAATCACCTTTAAAAATTAGTTTTTTTTAACCAAAATTTTGTTTGTTACCATCTGAGTTGCATTTTACTAAACATAGCGTCTAACTGCGTCCGTAGTTCGTGATGATAAATCGTTTCGGTAGGAAAATATTGAAGACAATGATAACTTAGAAATGAACCTAATTTCCATAT
>JABASK010000547.1:0-13704 GCA_019776465.1 Rambutanura hunanensis | reverse complement strand
TCCGAATTATTTACTTTTGTCCCTTTCTCTCTTCTGCCTCATAAAGAGAATCGGCACGACTTATTACATTACCAAAGTTCTTGGTTACACAAAACCTGTCACTGACCATAAAAGTTATGAAATGTTACTGAAGTAACTTCTGACTTAGTGGAAGGGATGAGAGGCCAACAATAAAACAAGCAGATTTGCACAACTTTGAATCGTAAATTTGTCCAAGTTTAGAAACATAACGCCAACACTTTATCACTTTAAACTAAAGTGAATTTGTTAATGACCAAAAACCCTTGTTGGAAAAAAAAACAAAATTTCATCTACATACATTTCCTGTGCCTACAAAAATGAGTAAATTTGAAATCAATTTGCAAATTTTTACACCTCACCTCCATCTTTCAGATCTATTCTAGCTGATTGCTTGAAAGTATCGAAAAAAAATTCTATCATGTGTCGAGCAGTATGATCCAATTACAAATGGTTTCGCCTTTTCCCCACCTTGTTCCGCGGCACTAGAAGATATGATTTATCGATCTCTCGCTTCCTTCCTGTCAAAAGGCGTTTTTACCTTAACTAGATTTTCTAGAATTATTTACTACTTTCTAGCCTATACCTTATATTTCATGGTATCTCCTTGACATAGGACTTAAATACTTTCTCCTAAGGCCATATATCCTTTCCATAAAATTTCTCCAACGAGATGACTTTGAGATAAAGCCTGAGTTAAACGGTGCGAGGATAAATTATGGCCTAACCCCTATATGGCGCTCTAACTTCCAAGGAAAGTTGGCAAGAAAGAAAATTTACCTGCATTTTGCACCCGGAAGTGAAACTTGGACAAATTATTCTTCATGTCCGCCGGAAATTCGCGTCGGTATAATTATTGCTTCCGAACAACTTTTTTTAGTCAATGCGCCTCTAGTGAAACTTGAAGAAAGTTTTACATTGGCACCAAAATGTTATTAGTTTTCAGAAGAAAAAAAAGAATAATGTACTAGCAATCTTCTTCCGGCGTTATCGTTGAGACGAATTCGAGTGTAACATTAAAGTCTGACTTTATTTCTAAACTCTCTCGCACTCCTAGTTAAAATATAAAAGTTATTGGTTCTCCTTAATTTGCAAAATTTCAAAATTTGTGTAAATTTCATAAATTTCTTGCCGCGTCCACAGAGTTCTGATTCTTTTGTTTCAAGGAAAGGGCTTCATCTCTGAACCGCCTGGTTGTCAGGAGAAGATCATAAAGAAGTAGAATCTAAGTGTTATTGATCCCAATGGACACATTTCTCTGCCGTTTGCTATATAGAACCGGAAATTTGGACAAAGTTCATGACCATAAAGCGTATATGTCTCCCATATATCCTCGTTAGTGACAAAAGTAGGATGACAAAACGGATGTCAATTGATCATACGATTTCATTCCTTCTGTTTTGTCGCGATAAAATTCTAGACCTTTGGTCTCCGAAAAAGAAAACGAAGCACAATTTCAGTTACGTAGTTTAACACGTAATAACAGGGCAACGCGTGACCATGGTTAAATTACATAATAGTGAAACTAAAAGTTGAAAAGGCAGAAGGTCTTTGGCCTGATCTGACGCTTCCGCATAATAAGGAAACTTTGTGTAATACTCCATTAATTAGTTAAGGCCGACGTTAATGTAATTAAGACTCGGGCCGAATAGCAATTGGAAATTAAGAGAAAGTAAGAAGAGGGATATTTCATTTCGTAAGATACCAATTAGTTCCGTGTTAGGTTAGTTTTACCTAACTCTTTTAGAAAAGTTCTGTGATCTAAAAACTGCGTTTAACTTTCTTTTTCGTTCTTGTCATCGCGTCAGCCTTCCTGTAAAACACTGTTATTATTCTCTGTTCAGGTGAAAGTAACTTTTATTAATTCACATGGCCAAAACTTGACTTATTTGGGGACTCTCTTCTTTTTTTTAAAGGTTTCTATAAATTTCTTTTAAGGACAAAGTAGGATTATATCCGAGTTTCGTAAGTATTTGCAGCCTTTCCTCGTCGTTTTCGTATTCCTAATATCTTCAAATCAGCCCTGTGCAATTAATTTTAGTTACTAAAACTTTCTTTGAATCCCAGACACTGAACTTCAGAAAGACGAAGAAGAGAAAGCTGTAAGGATCTACACACTTTCAAATTTACCCATATCCCTAGCTAGTCAAAAACTAAGTTTCTAGATTAATGCCAGGAAATCCAAGTTTTAGAATCTTATAGCACTAAACACGGAAGAAGCCTGATCCCTGGATAAACTCTCTTGACAAAATTGATAAATATAGATAAGTCGTTAGTCAGTCTGCAATGATACGAGTTAGGCATAAGATACTCTGGGTGTCAAGTAACGCAAGCCTTAATTAATCACCATCACTAGTAAGTCGAATAATTGCATTGACAAACCAATATTTAAGCAGTAATATACAACTGCAGAAAACCAATAATTTTCACTTCTCCCGTTGACAAATTTCTTCGATTTACAGTTGCCTAACGAATCCAGAGTTTAAATATTGCACTTTGAATTCTTAAACAAATTACTATAAAAACGATAAATCGATCCAATTTTCGCTCATTTCAACTTCTGCATTTTCGTAGGCTTGCTTACAAATAAAAAATCCCTACACTTGCGTAATCTATCAAGACTCGTGCGAAACTTTCTCTTTTCTTTGACACTTTCACTAAACATACCCTCATTTTCCTATTTGGAAATTGATCATTAACGAACTTATGCTTGTGACATACACAATTGTCTCGTTAAATTAATTTGCTGTTGACAATTTAGTAATAACTCGGTACGTATGCTAAACTCTGCGACCTTCTGATGATTTTCTTTGATGATAAAAATGAACTCTATCTTATTATCATTTTCGAAAAATTCTAATAGTCAATGCCTATTCCCTACCAAACCTATCTAACGATACTATCTAAAAGAATCAAACCTTGTTAGCGTTACTCGGATAGAAAACAAAACATGTTTTACGTCTTGGTACGGTGAACAAGACACATATAAAACTGACAACACACTTGAAATGATTGCACAAATAATGTTAAGTATGTCAAAGTTCAACATTCAACTCCAAGTTGATGTTACTTGACTTGTTAAAAAGCTCATTCAATCGACCATTTATATATCCCTGGGTATATTATTAGAATTGTAGGGTTTAATAATATATCCCAATTATTTATTAATGTTTGGTGCTAAGTTAAAGTAAAAAGTGTTTAGGGTTAGAGAGTAGATAACCAAACTGGCAACCTTTGTAATGTCAACGTCAAAAGTGTATTCACTTTTTACGACCTGTGTAAAAACACTTTGGAAATTTTATTGCACATTTCCAACAAGTGTTTTACAAAAAGGACAGCTGGACTGTCGTTAATTTTCACAAATTTTTATATAAGGCAATTTAAATCTGGAGACTAAAATTTAAGAAACAAACTATGTTAACTATGAATTACCTAAGTTAAGCCAAAACAAAGCCAAAAGTTTACCACTTACGTTTAGTAAAGTAACAACTTACCTATGTGAGCAGCAAACCAATCACGGGACAGTTTCTTATAAAGTAAAGCGAAAGAACTTGTATTTAAACAAAATTATCAATGTAGGAATTAATCCAAAAATCGAATTGTAATGCTTAAAAAAACTGTGAAACTTATTTTAAATTCAAGTTGTTTAAGAACCTGAATTACGATTACCAACGCGTGCTCTACGACTATGAGTAAGAAAAGGTAACTGTTGGTAAAAACAGTTGTCATGAATCCTTGTTAAAACTTATAATGTCAATGCTACCAACGGCAGCAAAATAAATCAAAGAAATTCGACATTTATACAAATTTCACAATCACAAGTGTTGTTGTTTTAAAAAATCATATTTAAAAAAAAAACAAAGGTGACACTATAAAACTGACGAATCTGCTGGTGTTGGTTATTGACTTATTGGAAGGCATTTCATTTCATATCTTCCTTTTTCTGTGGACAAAGCAAATATTCGGCGTTTCGAGTATTTTGAATTTATCTTCCGTGGCCATTTTTACCAATTGAAACTCGACACGTGCCACTTCTAACTCTACGTCTGAACCTTAACGTTTGAGTGACACGAAGGGCTGGGTAAGGATAACATTTACAAAAGAATTTTACCCTAAATTTCTGGAGAACAGCTGATTATTTTTTTAATGAATTTTCGTAAATTGTTTTATTTTAGACAAATCGATTAGGAACAAGCAAACACGCAGTTGCTGAACACCAATCCTCATAAACTAACTAACCTTAGCACGCATTATTTAGATTATATCGCTTTGGCATGTCAAACACAAGTTGTCCAGGTTTGACGGAAGAATTGGTAAACGGCTACGATGAATTTCAAGAAAAAATTAAGAGCTTAACAAATGTCAATCCAAAACAACGCATCTTTACAATCTTTGTCGGCAACGACGATGAAGGCAAGGGTTCATGGTGTCCGGATTGTCGAGTCTTGGAACCTTTAATTGCAAAAGTGTTACCAATCGTACAACCATCAGGAATTTTGCTGAGAGTTCTTGTAGGTAATCGACCAGATTGGAAGTCTACAGAGAATCCATTTCGCACAGATAAAAAGCTTCGTACTAACTTCTATTCCAACACTAATCGAATGGGGTACTGGCAAAAGGCTTTCGGATGGAGACGCAGAGAACGAGAAAAATATTGAAACGTTTTTTCGCCCTGATGGCGAATAAAACTGCATCAGTTCTTATCAATTATTAACTACCCTGGGTAATTCGAAATAGTAAACTACACAAGTGTCATTGTCAATTGTCAGGGTACTTACTACTATAATATTTTTCAGTCTTCGCTATTTTTCGTAGGCAATTTCAAAAAAAAAATTTTTCGTCTCATATTTTACCTACCAAAAGGAAACTGTAAATTTATAAAAAAAATGTTTTAGACCGTTGGTGTTGTTAAACTGCCTCAAATTTACCTCCTGCATTAAAATTAAGATCTTAAATTAAAATGTTCAGTTTTTTTTGGAATTAGCGTTGCATTATCACTCTTATCAGGGTACGAACGAATGATGAACGAAGTTTAGAAGTTTCGTTAGTTGTTAGTGCTTGACTGCTTGCTCTTCTTTGCCTGATGCGGATGCCTGATTAGAATATTTTGCCAATTTTAAATTTCCCGCTATTATATAACTCGAATTCAAAAAAGGCGTAACCGGGAAAATAAGGCGGTGAATCAAACCGCGCCAATTTTTGAAGTCCAACTCAACGCAATAAAGGTGCCTGTGCCTGCCTATAGTCATATAAATTGTGTAAAGTATAACCTATATAGACATTTACCGTTTGTATAAATCCTGCTTTACATTCGTGAGTACGGATCTAGCGCCTCGTGCTGGGCTTCCAGCACTAGGATTAAAAACACGTCAAACTTACCTAGTTTTACACCGACAACAGTAGTGCCGTGTCTCTTTTTTCGGTATTTTATTGGAAATTTGGTTACCACCACAAAATAATAATACAGTAAGCAATGTCACGCTACGAATATTTAGAACGTAGCATACTAGCAAATAAACATTTTTATAAGCTTGAAAATTTTTCCAAAAAAAAATTACCCTAAATCGTGGTGTAGTACCGTGCACGGTATACAAAGGTTTTCACGCGATTTGAAAATTCGGAAAAAACTTATTTTCGATATTCTTGATTCTGGGGAACGAACTAACCTTAATTTAACGAAATCTGCATTTAACGTTAACTTTACAAATATATCGAGGTATTTAAAGGAAATTCTGCAAGTCATCGTCATCTTAAATCATGGTGTGAACTTTAATTGCAAGCTCTGCCAAAGTTTTAAGGGGAATTATTCATGCTACCGTTTGTTAGTTCACTTACGTTTAGCGCTAGGAAGCTTTGGAACAAAACTAAACCTACCTATTGGAGGCGACTATAATTTTCTTTGCAACGACCCATGACGGAGTTTGTAGATCTTTGATCAGTATCTAAAGTTTGTGTTGAATTTTACCCAGTGTTTAGTGAAAGCGCGTGTTGGAATGATTTCCATAATGTTTCCAACAAACCAGTCAAAGTCAACCAAATAAGCTTCATAAACAAATTTAAAACGAGCTGAAATTTCTAAGTGTTCTCTGTGTTGAACTCATTCACACATCGGTCGCAATCATAAACTCTATCGGTAGACGAGGTATGTAATTTCGGAATTAGAATTTGTGAAGCAGCCATTTTGTAGGCAGTCGTTTTCTAAGCAGTACAGTGCTTCTAGGAAGTGACTGCTCAGCAAATCTGCTTACGAAATGACATATTTCAAAAGTTTTATTGCAAATTTGTATGATACAAAAAAACTGTATCAAGAAATTTTTTTTTTTGAATCAAAACATTTTTTTCCGTATCAAAACATTTTTATTGCAGATTTGGATGATACACAAAACTTGGTCGAGCAATATTTTTTGGCTAACAAAAAATGTTTCTTGATTATAAACTTTTTTCGGTTTAAAAAATTTATTATTGCCGATTTGGATGATTTGTGAAAAAAAAAATTTTTTTATTAATTTTTTCTCAATTATTGCCTGTAGTCTGCGCTGCATATTCCGTTTACACATTTAAATTGTTACATGTGCGAGTTTTCATTTCTGTGAGAGCAAAGTGATTCTAAGAACCGGTTCTAATGTCACTAAGTTTGAAATTCAAACTCTGATGGCGCATAGCGCAAATGAGGGGGTTTACTAGTAATAAATGATACAAATTTTTTAATAAAAATAATTTTACGTTTTGAAAAGCCCACTGAATCTAATTAGAAAAATACAAGTTGAACGTGATTTTGAGCGCGACGCTGGACGCCAGGGGTGCGGCAGTAGACGCCCAACGTTCAATTCTTGTTCGTCATTCTTTTCACTTTCATGTCTTTTTATTCTGTAAGGCCCGCTTTCCTCGTCTTTCCTCCTGTTGTCCTGTTCTTACGTTACGCTTGGAATTTAGACATTTGCTTCACATTTTCAATTTTTCTAATTCCAGTTTTACAGAATACATTGTAACCTAACATAATGTGTTCTTGAGGTTGAGACAAAGACAAGACAAGTAACCTAACTAACATTTTCCAGAAGTAACGCTTTCGGTGTTACACTGATTACAGTTACAGTGGACAACAAGAACAACGTTTAGTACGTAAACGTCAAATGACCCAAACATGGATTCCGACTTACGCGTAAGTTGTAACATAAACCCTTTAGCTGGCTTGCTCCTAAGATCTTACTGTGCATAACTGCATGAGCCACCGCTTTGCTAGTCGAAACGATAATGGCCAACATAAATTCGTATTTTTTGTACTTTTGTTCGAAAGATAATGTTGATTTGTAACGTTTGTATTATAGAATATGGTCATGGCCTTTCGTGTTACCGAGCTTCAGAACCTTCTAGGACACTTCAATAAAAACAAAAACGGACGCAAGAACGAACTTCAAGCGAGAGCTTTAGAACTCGTGAAAGTAAACAACTCCATCATTGTTGCCAAGATTCGAGAACTATACAGGAGCATTCAGTAAGCTGAAATTCGTGTAAAACGCCAGAAATTATTCATTTAGTAAACTAGTAAAATAAAATACTATAATTAGTGGTAGGAGCCGAATCTATCAATATTTCTAAAACATAACTGTGTTCAACAGACTGTCCCTCAATCAACCCCTGCCTGCATCTGCATCAGCTGTGTTGGCTCATAGTCATAGTCAGCAATTTGCTAGTAGTGCAATGGCGCCAGGGCGTGTATACTCCAGTGGGGTTATTCAGAGCGCCGAGAAAGCTTTGTATCAGGTAATTAAATAACGTTATCACTAAGCGGTTTCTAAAGTTTCAACAATTTAAGTTATGTTCAAATGTACAGAATCGATATCCTACCTCCTATGGTCAACTTCCTGGTTTACAAGTGATCAATCATAATCACAACAGTAGAGTCCCAATTTGTCCTGATGTTCAGTTCAGAAGTTTGCCATTCTATGATATTGCAGCACAATTGACTCGTCCAACTAGTCTACGTATGTTCCTATCAATCGTAATTGAGTGAAATATATAAAACTGTATTTTTCCTTTCATTTTGACAATACAGTCAGCACCACTAGTACAGGCCGAGCACACGAAGCCAACTTCACTTTCTTCCTTACTCCTAGCCAAGCCGGGGACATTGCTTCTTCTAAAGAGTTCAACAATACTATGAATGAAAGCAAGATTCAGTATACCACTCAAGTTCAAATTCGTTTTTGTGCTCTAGAAACAGGATCTCCACAAGATGATCTCTTTCCACCCTCGATGCAACTCAAAGTCAACAACAAGGCTGTCCCACTTCCACATCCAATTCCTAGTAATAGACCCGGCGTTGAACCTAAACGACCTTCGCGTCCACTCAATGTCACCAATTTCGTGAAAAATTCCCCAACTGTCACCAACAACGTCAATGTCACGTGGGCCAGTGACAATACATCACGTGACTACGTCATTTCTATTACATTAGTTAAGAAACTTGTATCTCAAGATTTATTGAATCGCCTCAAGAGTAAAGGACCTCGCCCCTCGGACTATACTAAAGGAATGAGTAAGTACTTCCTAGTTTTCAGTATCTAGAAACTTAATCAAAGTTAGTATTTAAGAGAAGAAATCTATTTTTCATCGTACTATGATTCACTGCTTTTGTTTCTAGTCAAAGAAATGGTTCGTCAAAACGATGCAGATTGTATTCTCAGTTCTACGTTCAAAGTATTCAGTAGCTTGTCCTTTGGGCAAATGTCGAATGTCACTTCCTTGTCGTGCCTCAACATGCAAGCATCTCCAATGTTTCGATGCCAACTTGTATTTACAAATGAATGAGAAGAAACCCGTCTGGTCATGTCCAGTCTGTGACAAGTTTACTGCATTTGAAGACCTTGCAATTGATGGGTATTTTAAATTAGTCTTCTAATTTCTAATTCGTCTCCTAGTCCTAATCTTTCTGCTTAAGCTATTTTCAGGACTCAAGAAACTTTTTTTGTTATGAGCCAATGTAAAATATTTTATTACCGTTTAACCTTCAGATATTTCCAAGACGTTATTACTAAACTGTGTAATACTGGCGAAGACGGTAATGAAATTGAAGTATTACATGACGGAACCTGGGCTCCGCTAAAGGTCAAGAAAGAAGCCGAAGAACCTCCGGCGAAGGTGAAGAAAGTTAAACGCGTAAAAGAAAAGTCGAAAAACAAAACACACAAACATAAAAAAGACAAGCGGACGATTGTAATTGTAACGCCACATAAACAACCAAACACACCGCACACACTCGTATTTTTACACCTGCTTTCTGCGTTAGATCGAAATCTAACTTCGTTTTTTTTCATGTTTCAGAAACTCAAACCTTGTAAACTTGAAGACACCATTTGTTTGGATGATGACGACGTGGCAGTGATTTCCGACGAGGATTCTACCCGGAACAAGAATTGTCCAGCTCCGACACCTATTCCAGTTGCGAAAGCCAAAGGACCTGAAGAAGTAATTGACTTAACGTTTACCTCAGATGAAGAGGAAGAAGAAGAAGCCAAAGACGATGAGAAAGGTAGCAGTTCATCGTCCTCCACATCTGACGATTCTGATGACGAAGTTATACAACCCAGTCGAAAACGCAAGAAAGTCTCCTACGTTATTCAAGACAGTTCAAGCTCTTCAGACGATACGCCCACCTCTACCTCGACAACGTCAAAAACAACGCAACCTAGTACTCGGCCACAGCCAACTGGAACTCCGGATTGTATCACACTGGATAGCCCAACACCTTCTCCAGAAATGCCTAAGAACAATGACAATGCAGAAAAAGTTGAAGAAAAAGAAACAACTGTAGTTGAGAAAGCCACAACTCCGCCTATACCTCTCAGTGTCACGCCGCCACTACCACCAACTTCATCTTTTTCAACAGAAAATCTTCTTGGATCAAATTCTTTGTCGTTCAACTCCGTAAGGGCATAAAGTTTAACGTGAACGATAAAGTATTTGCGAAACTTATAATGTCCAATTCGAAAGAAAATGAACAACATTTTGAAATTCATTTTATTTTAAGTATTATTTTACATTTTTTTTGGTATAGATGCCGCTATTCGGAACATCGATTCCACCTCCCCCTGGATCTGATCCTGGTTTTCAACCAAATCCATTCGCTCCTCCATATCCGTCATGGGACAATTCGGCTGTATTCCCGTAAAGAACTGTTCTTCCATAAAACTTACGCTCTACACCACTGCTAACATTACGCAGCCTTCATTCCACTAACTACTACCTTGACCTTATAGGTTTACCAGACCTGCTTTTGATTTTGTAGTTTACACTCAAATTATTCATTTATTTTTTGGAAACTCTATTTTTCTCATCTTCGCTTTTCGGTTAAGGCTTTTTGATTAATTTACGGCGACACAGGCTTATACTAGAAGTGCTTAAGTGAGTTTAGTACTTACGTCAAATAAATTTACCTTGCTTTCCACCAATTCCTCTACTATTTTAGTTAATTTTTTTATAACTCCTATTCACACAGTCTTGTTTGGTGATTTTTGCACTCGCTCACTTTCACTCATATGAATTTGATTAAATTGTCACTTAATTTAGACGTACAAGTTGCTTATGTAAGGANCCTATTCACACAGTCTTGTTTGGTGATTTTTGCACTCGCTCACTTTCACTCATATGAATTTGATTAAATTGTCACTTAATTTAGACGTACAAGTTGCTTATGTAAGGACTTAGGATACATTAAGTTTGTATTTTACAGGTCTGATTTTTCAAGTTTGGACTATCCCTCAATGGATTACTTTAACCAAGGATCATCATCCTTTGGGAATTCGTCTTCTCGGCCAGGAAATAATTCTGGAGGATTTGGTGGTGGTCCGAGATATTTTTAAAGACCACAATCCTTTGTCTTTCAAGAATGAATAATAAATTTTCACTAATTTAGCTTTCAAGAAAACTTTTAGTTTCACAAAAACCGGCGACCTAACATAACGATTTCTCTCCTTGTAAATTAAATGTTTCAAATCGCAATTGTAATTGTATTTAGTAAGTACGACGAATTTTCAATTTGTAAACTAGCCACTCTTTTAGTAATTATAGTTAGTTATTTGGCAGCCACTAAAAATTGTAAAACACTATTATGTGTCTCCTATTTCTCTAAGTTCACGTCTAGAATGTCTGCATACTTGAAACCTTTTGCACAACGTTTAAGTGAAAATTGGAATATGTTCCTCCTTAATTTTGTATATTTCCTATCAGTATAAGTGAGTCTTTCTTTAAAACGTAATTTTCTTTTAAGTGTTGCAGATCCCAATCCAAACCTGACCGAAACTGATTTTTTGCTAAATAAAATGTACACTTCAGCGTATTTCATTTCATAAAGGGTCTCTGATTTTAAACAAAATATTTTGAGTGGTAGAAAAGTATTTATTTTTAAAAAGAAAACAAACTAAAAAGTTAAACCAGTTAGTTCAAAATTTATACCCCGAGAATAGAGAGCCTTTGAACCCATTTTAATGTTTTGTTCCTATTGGTAAAAATAACGTTCTCAGCAAAAAATAAAACGGTGTCAGTGCCTATTAAACCAAAATGGATTCTCAGGCCCACACAGTGGGCATAGTTTTTAAAACGCGTATCCATATACATTTAGAAGAGAAAAGCGTGAAAGCACTTCATTCCTCCATTTCGTATTGTCTCTTCTGAGAATACCCGGGAAATGATTCAATTCCTTACCCACTAAAATCCCTTTTTTGACGATCGCATCGAAGCGGGTTTTGCCCTTGTAAAGGTCTAAAACCCTCCAAGTCGTTAAAAGTAAAACTAATTTTTGAGGGTTGGTGGGACAGAAGTTAAATAGGCACTTCGTATGGATGACTTACCCACCAACCAACCCTAATCATAGCACGCCAAAAGACACCACCATCAACTAACCAAACCTCTCAATATAAACTTAAGGAAGTGATTAAGCTTATGGAAATGACAATTAAGTCGAGGCACTTCTGGGGGGAATGTCGTTATTGCAAAAAAGAAATCTTGGCAATTCGTCACGTCCACCAGGCCAAAGTCTAATTTTGTTTTACCACGCTAAAAAAAACAAATTTGGCAAAAATTCCAAAAAAAGATTTCATAAGTTAATTACATGGACGTGTTTTTTTAAAAATTCTCAAGGTGCTTAATATCTCGAGCAGGTGATAACTTTTAATAAGAAAAAATTTGAATTTTGTAAGCCAGGTTAGCAACGAAAATTTTTTAATCCCAATATGGGCACCCCCAGTGAAAGTTTATTAGACGCGCCTTTTCACCCTATTTCAGAAAGTAACGGCAGCTGTTCCAATTTTTCAGTTGAGTTCATTTTCCTTTCCCTCCGTTGCTAAAAAGTTGAATTTTTAACTTTACGCGGAAGTCTAAATGAGAAGACACTTGGATTATCCAACTACTACTTGGTTCGAAATTAAAATTCTGCTTGAACAGATTTAACGGCGAATTTATTTAGCGTTAACTTTCGAAATATCCAACCATTAGGGAGATGGAATTACTATAGAAGCATATTCAATTTTTTTTCGATCAAAGCTTTCATTTTGTCAAACTTTGTTTGTATACATTTACGTTTTGTCCATTTTGTACCCTTTCGTGTTTCAAACCCAATAATTTGAGTATGTCGGGTCAAAAACTTTGCCAAAGAAAATTTATTATGTTCCAAGTTTAGGCACGAAATGATGAAGGAGAACTAGAAATTATACTTTTTGAATTTTGGCTCTAAACTTCAATATGCACTAAACAAGAAAAAAACTCAAAGTATTACCAAAACTCAAGGAATAACCACCTAACGTAAGCCCTAACTATAACCCACCCTAACCATAAAATAACCTTACCTACGCACTTTTTGCAATTAGATAATTTCGAAATGAAATTGTGAAGATCTTCACAATTTCATTTCGAACTGTTCATCGATGTTCCAATGCTCTGGACACACGCTTGACGGGTCAGAATAAGAGGCTTGACTAAAAGCCGCGTGCCTTACCATAGTGAAAAAGACATTCCACAAATTTTCCATTACCAGTTCCATTTCGGTGGATGCACACTTGTTTACTATCAATATACCTTCCCGGTATACGTGCCCTTTCTCAAATATTTTCTGACAGTGGTGATAATATGATCTAATACCCGCCTTTCATTCTCAAGATCAAGGAAGTAGTAGATGAGAATTTCTCACATTTCTGAACCCAAAATTCATAAAGAGATGTCAAGGAAGGGAGAAATCATAGTGAAAGTGAATTTAACCGAAAAGAAAGTTGATCTTATTTTGTGGTCAACCGTAAAAGAATTCGAATGTAGGCCTTTGGAAACCAAAAAAAAAAATGAGCCTTAAAATTTAGAAAAAGTAATATTCCAATATTGCAAAGATGAAATTATCATTTGAAAATTTTGATTTCTCAGCTTTTATATAAAAAAAAAATATGCCTTGCAACCTTTTCCTACAAATCCTTCATTCTGAGTCTGGCTTTTGCAGTAGAGTAATATCTTTTACTAAAAACTATCTTAAGGCAATAAAAGAAAATTTGCTTACCTTACCTCCTCGTTCTTTCCAGAAGGAGAAAGTGAACTTTCCTTTTTTTAAAAAACTGTATCCTCTATGACAAACTTATTATATTCGTAGTCAAATTCAAGAAGTTGCATTGACCGCTTGGTTGATTTTTCTCAAAGAATTCTCTACCAAAA
>JABASK010000546.1:0-13737 GCA_019776465.1 Rambutanura hunanensis | reverse complement strand
CACTGGATAATAGTTCAAAGTGCCCGGATTTGTTGTTAGTTTGTACTAGTAGTTTGTCCACTTTTTGACATAAAAATGAGTGAAAGAAGATTGAAAATTTGCATCTTGAGCTTGATTTTATGATTTTCAACTTTCCCCAAGAGCTGACAGGTTAACCTGTCATGCTTTCCGGACCCAATTTGAACATAACCTTAACATGTCAGTATTCGCGGTGAGATTGCATTATAAGTTTAACACCAATCAGAAATGAAAACAATACTTTCAGCTTCGTATGAAAATTCTGTCCCTCATTTTTCACTCTGAAATTTACTACCCTTTAGAGAAAACTTCAAAATCATCCCCATTCGTTTTTACTCTCGATTGTTTTGAGCATCTCTTCATTGTACGGGAAAGGTGAGAAAATTAAACTTCACTTGATAAAAAACCTGAAGTTGATGCTTGGCTGTTTTTGCACTTGATAGAGTGGTCTGTCTCATCCGTATAACATGCTAGATTCTAATAAGCCTTTAATCTTACTCCGTTTGTCTTCAACAGGAATTCAATTAAGCGGTTAAGGATTCTTCTCTTAAGTGGTTTATGATTGCCAGGTTTTTAGGCGCGGCTAGTATTTTGCATTCTAGAAAAAGGAAGGCAATCGCCAAGAGACACAGAGGTCGAAATGAAAAGCGGCCTATTTTCTCCATGGAGGAAGTGAAAGTGAAAGTTTTCGTTCATGGTTTTTCACTTAACATGGGAATGCCGACGACTGATTGAAAGTTGAAATGCCTCAAAGAGATACTTTAGATTAATTATAAAAGTTCATTACTTTAGAATCAGATTTAATAAATTAAACCTTTTCGTTGAGCTCTCTTATGACGCCGTTGGCGTTGAGTCAAAAGTAAAAGTCGAGTCAATGCAAGTTGTGCTTTGTGATGATGTTGTAGTGTGGAGCAATCTAGCAAAACGGCCCGCGTCCGGATACGGAAGAGACAGATATGATACAACTTTACAAACTAGCGCATTTCATGAAACCGTGTGTTTTCAATGAATTACCTTAGTAATTCTACGGGAATAACTCGGCTACCCATTCTCACTTTTTGAGCATAGAGAGTTTTTAGCATAATCTTCCCTGAAGCGGAAGTACGCCACGAAATCCATTTTATATGGGACTTCTATTCACATGAAACGTTTTTNCGTTTTCAATGAATTACCTTAGTAATTCTACGGGAAAACTCGGCTACCCATTCTCACTTTTTGAGCATAGAGAGTTTTTAGCATAATCTTCCCTGAAGCGGAAGTACGCCACGAAATCCATTTTATATGGGACTTCTATTCACATGAAACGTTTTTCATAATTAGAATTGGGATGAACCATTTCTATAACTACAATTTTCAAAGGTCTTAAACACGCTATGCGAAAAGGTTCTGTTGAAGCAAATATTAGTTATGAATTATTCTGGACCAAGGTTTAAAAAAATAGGTGAACTATATCTTATTAGGTTAAACTGAAATCCAAATATCCGGCTTTTCTCGAGGAAGGAAATGTTTCAGAATGTAATGTTATATTTACGTGTACACACATCTGAATTACTTCATTTGAATATCTGATTATAGTATTAACTTGTTAGCATTCAAAGTTTATAGAAACTTGGATTAGAATTACTTTCTTTTTCAACTACATTACAACGCCTATAAATCATTTTCTATACCAAAATGCTGCTATAAAAATGTGATGAGGCAAAATTCGGGAGAACTCTGGTGCGTTAGTGAAAAGTTCAAAAATGTAGCAGGGCCACGCAACTTATTTACTATTAAATCACGGTAGAATTGCCAATCAACAATTTACTGAGGGCGGGAGTTCTGTATTTTTTGCCATACTTCAACAATTTGTGGCTGGGCTATTATTTTCGCTAACATCAGTCACAGAATACAAGTAACTACTTGCATAAACATTTAAGTAAATACAGGTTCTCACGAAAGATGCAAGGTGGGCATAATTTTAGAATTTCGGTTTATTCTAGTACTAGACAAAATGTTTGGATACAATTATGATTTGGAAAAGCGTATAAACTTTCCCTTCGATTTAAAAAGAACGAAAAAAACAACAAACTTGAAAGCCTTCCAATTTGTCCCAAGACATTTTTCGCAACTAATTTATTCTTATTTTTCGAAATTTTAGTAAACACTTTATTACGCTTGATATGACAGCATTTAGGCCGCTTGACACAAATTGGAAATTCTATTATGTATTGGATAAGTTTGTTAGTTGATGTTTATAAGACGTTGAATTATAAACTTGTTGAACATAACATTCTACAGTCCCGGGTGAGAATTTCAGGGATTACCCCAATTTCCCCGGAGGTTTAATTCTGTCCCGCAAAATCTCCGGGAAGAGCGTCCAATCCCCAAGGAAATGAATGTCTTGTCAAATACTATTTCACGATTCAAATTGCGACACACCAAAAGGATCTAAACGAAATATTATCTGTTCATCACAGAAGTTAATTATAGAGTAAATAAAGTAAAAGTAAGTATCGACAACCCTACTGATTTTGTCTATTGAAATATATGTAACTTTAACTATTTATTAACTTTATTGTTTTTTTCTCTTGAACTTCATCAATCTCCTTCTCTGTTTCTAATTTCAACTTCTGAGCCTCTAATTTCGGTTCTTCTATCTTCACCGACAGTTCGTCTATCAACTATTGTTGGGTCACATTGTCACTGTATATTTCGCGGATGAATGTGTCAAGCAAAATTTGTCCGAGAAAAGCAATTGGCCGTTTGTGATTGATTTCTTTTTGCTTTCACTGGTCTTTTTCGACAGGTCTCTCCTCGTATTTTCTTAATCAGACTTTGCGTCAGGGGAAAACGCAGAAAGCTCACCAGCTCTTCCACTTTCTAAGTCTGCTCGAAAGCGGATCTCATTTCATTCCTCCATCAGTGCAGTTCTTGACAAGACGGACAAGATCTCCACCTAAGTCATTTTTAACGCAACAAGATTGAAGATCCACACAAAAAAAATTCTTTTTTTGAAGTAATCAATTCTACAAATTTAACGCAACTACAAATTGAGTAGTTCACTTAAACATTAGTCAATTCGAAACATCTACCACTTTTTTTTTAATTTAACCCGAATTGTAAATATCTTCCACGTCGAGCGTCCTGGATAGAACAACGGTAAGAAGCTGGTAGCAGCTAGAATCTAGCTTATTTTTTTTTTAACCACTCTTCATCTAACGTTGTAAGTATAAAAGTTTATTTTTTGTATCAAATTCAATTTACAGTCAGCGCCTATGAAGGTTTTACAAGAAACGCTTCGCAATAGACGCTAATTAACGTTTAGCACTAGAAGAAACTAGAAGTACTAGGGCGTTAGATTTCCTTCGCGCTTTCACCTGCATGCTTTCCCAACTTCTACAATAAATTCTATGTTGACTTTTCCCACTCTCTTTGACTCCGGAGAGCATCTTATGTCCACTCGTTCTTGATTAAAGTTCTTTTCAAAAGGTATATTTTTTTTAAAAGAAAGTGCAAGATTCTTCGGAGTGCCAATGCTATTGTTTTCATTAACCAATTGTCCTTTATTCGAAGTGCCTCGCGGCGCAATTGGTAAAAGAGCTAATCACTATGAGAACTTTCCCAGACGCATCAACTTCTTTCTTGTGAAGAACAAGATTGAATGAGTTTTGGTACTTCCAAGAAGTTTTGCTTACAAATAGATTCCAGAACGTTGGATCATTTAATTTTAATGAATTTTGTTTAAATATTAATTATTATTCGTTGGGTTATTATATCTTTTCATCAAGAGTCTCCCTGTCTAAAATAAATTTGAGGAAGTTTTTGACAAGTCAAAGTACTCCAGGAAATTTGACCTTGCACGTCCAACTTTTGTAACGAATATTTCACAGGACTGAATTGTAGAATTCTTTGGTTTTCCTTTGTATTGTTCTATTTTCTAAAAGAGAAAAGGCTCATTTGTATTCTAATTGAGTTGAGTCTAATTAAAAGTTTTGTTGTGAAGTTATAGTTAAATGCTTTTCACTTTTTTTGCTTCCCGACGACGTCTAGTGGACAAAAGTAAATTGAAATTTCTTTGGCAAAGTAATATAAATTCAAAAAATTTGCAGAATAAAAGAGTGAGAGGCTTTTAGGAAGTATACATTAGAAAGTCAGTTGTAGACTTGCAAATGAATAGTCCGCTTTAGTTAATTCAGGAATAGAACAGAGAAAGTGAATCTTTAAATTTTCATCAATTTTCGTGAACAAAATTATACAGCTTGAATCAAAAGTCTCAAGGCTTAAATTTTATTCGTAATGTTAAATTCTACGAAATTTATTAACACTCTCTGTTGATTTCCCATTAAGCTGAGTAATTTTAGGACTCAATTTAATTTTGTGAAACAGCAGGAATTCACTATCCTCTTTACTTACTGTTTACTCGCTTTAGTTTGAAGTTCTATTAAAAAACCTTTTAATAGAATTGATCTTTTAAACCTTTCCTCTGCTCGTTTTCAAAAACTGTTAGTTGGGGAAGTCAGAGATCATGAATTCCGCAGCGGGGCGAGGAAGTATTTCTGGAAAATTCGAACTGTTAAACTAGATAAATCTCACGGTCATTGCTAAATTTTCATCTAGAATGCGACGTTTTGGTAAAATCCAATTGACTCTTACAATTTAACGCTAAAAGTTTCTCATTGGAAAGAAAATTTTCAGATTTTCATTTGTACAGTGCTACTGCAGGGGTGGATTTTCTAGAGCGAATTTTAGATAATCTGTAACCAATTTTTTCTACATTTTTCAGTTCAGTAACCTTACGCTATTGTTCATTTGCTAGTCAATAAGCTCAACATGAAAATGATCTTGCCTTTTGTAACCTCATACTTTTTTTCACTATGTTCGGTCATACCATTTGCAAAGTAGATCAATCAATCAGCTCTACTCATTTGACTCTGGCTCCACGTCCAATAATTGATCGATGGAGTGTAAGCTTGAAAAATGAAAGTTTAAAAAAAGAATTTTACGAAAAAAAAACAGGACATTTCGTCAAAACCCAAAAGGAAGACTCGGCTTTCATTTTAAAAATTTTAGCTCAACTTTCCTTCCTTCAAGAATACTACGGCTTAGCAGGTGTATATCGTACGAAAATTCAGTTACTAAAGCCGTCAACTTGACAAAAGCACTTTTGATTTATGTTCTCCCTTTCGAAAGCGTAGCATTATGTAATGGATATCGCTAAAAAGTATATGAGAATTTTTGGTTAAGAGTCTTGGCCACCAGGGAAGTCAAAGCGTTTTGTTCCGCGTATCTGGATCATATTTCCAACTTGTGCCGACTGACGGGTTCATCATCAAACTATTAACTACGTACGAATCAAGTTACTTTTCTTTTGAAGTTGTCTTTTTAAAAAAAAAACAAGATTGATAATGGGCGGAGTTTGTCACAAAACGGATGTACACACTTCCATAAGCTTTTAGCATATCCGGTTCCTTTCCTTAGACAAGTAAAAGTAGCCGAATTGTATTCTGGAGTTGACAGGAGGACATTCTGAACTGTCTCTTCTTTCTGAGTGTGTTAGTCCAAGTGTTACAAAACTCGTTTATTTTGGCACAGTAAAGTAAAAGTAGTGCAAATAATATGTTAGTGTCACTCTCTGCTTGTTGACATAAAAGGTGTTACGATTTTCTACCTTGAAAAGACGCTCCCTTCGAGTAAGGAGTCATTAGCGTAACTTTTACAAAGCTTAAGTATCACTATTATTGACGTATTTCAGAAAATCTCTGTCACATCACAAGACTCGAAGTTACTATCTACGTCTTGAAAATGTCGGCAATGTTAAATAAAAGGTGAAAATATCGAGTTCCGTACTGCTAACGAAATGACTTGAAAAAGTTATGGGTGAAAGTTTTTTTTTTGAGTTAGAAAATGAAATTAGAAAATTCTTATTTAAACAGCTTATTGATCTAAAGCCTCAATATAGTTAAATCTATTGGAAAATTTAGAATAAATCAAATTTTGGTGAATTAGTTTCATCCTGTCAGCCTTGCACTCTACTTATACCCTTACGTAATTCTCAAGGGTTTTTAAACACTTTGGCAAAACCCGGATTTTGGTTCCGTCTTCCGCTTTTTACTTAAAAACAAAAGTGGTTGGAAGATTGAAAAATTCCGCAAGAACTCCCAAACTATTTTTCATAGTTTCCAAGCTTTTTTTGTCTAATGGAAAGTGTTAAAAAGAAAAGTTGGAACAACCACTGCCAAGATTAATGATAACTTTCACTACAAACGAGTTATTATGTACTTTCTTTTTCAAGTGCACATCTTTTTTATAGTAGCGATTTAAGTTTTAGCTCATAATGCCCGTTTTTAAGCGTTTAGAAAGGAACATTATCTGTTTCTTAATTAGGCAAAGGCTAATGACGTCGCGGTTTTTTGAAACTTTCACCTTTTCAAATAAATTTGGATAATAAGTCGCACGTGGCGTGAGTAATATGACACTAACAATATTAATGAAATTCTACCACACATTTTTATTATCACGTTTAAGTTTTTCATTAAACTTAAAAACTTTCTCGGCTCTTCTACGATTTCTCATATTGCCTTGCAAGGGCACGAAGATACTTTGCGAAATACAAACTAAAAGAAGATAGTGAAATTTCTCAAGTATGAAAGTGCCTAATTGCTAGATCTCTTATCTTTCGCTTCCTTTTTGAATTAGAATGAGCAAAAAAGAACATTGGCAATTTATATTCGCATGACGCCTGTATGTTTACTTTCCCGCTGTTTCTTGACCTTACGGGTTACGGAACAGGAAGCCTCTTGAGGAAATCAGCTAAGTGGCAATGCGGCGATATACATTTACAGACCATGAAATTCCGAACGGAAGCGTCAGTTACCAAAAGTGTAAGGCCGAAACCGTCGGCCGCAAAAATGTCGACCCAAAATTACAAGCCGAGTTTAAAAATTTTAACTTTGAAAAAAAAATATTAGTTAAGTTGTGTTAACGAACGTAACTGTTTTTGTGCTGCCGCTTTTGGACTTACGCTTTCGCCGGGTATCGCAACGTGGTAGAAACAAAGTAGACGGTAAAAATTCAAAATTTTCTCGATACACTCGTGCTCCATATAACTTATAAGCAGTATGAAAATTAATTAAAATAAAATTTAAAAAACATAAAAATCAGAAATTTTCAAAATATTTTTAGAACTGTAAAATATTCGCAGCGGAGTAAAACTTCATTCACTTATAGGTTTAGTTAATTATACATAAACAGGTTTCACAAGAAAACTCTATCAATTTGTGATACATAACATGTTATTTTCCCAGAATACTAGTGCAACCTTAGAGACTTCTTTTGGGTGGAAACACATCTAGAAAATTGTCCGTATCAATTTATAATGGTCCTGAATTTTCAAAATAAGGAGTTAAAACACGAATTTAAAGGTTTCTTTTGTGTTTTATGAACGTTGGATTGACGTATAAGTTTGGCACTTTTCCTGAAAATTCAAACTGAAAATTGTTTTGATTAAACTGCAGTTATTTAGTTAAAATCCAATACCATAAAATTAACGTTTGGTGATATCGATTGAAAGTTACAATAATTATGTACTATACGAATAATGATCTGCCGGCTTTTAACGATTTACAGTTTAACTTTCGCATTTCTTTATACCCAAATCGACATAAGTTTTCCTTTTAAAGTACAACACTACGAGAGGAAATTTATTGGAGGAAAACCCAACATGTAAATCCAAACACTTCAAGTTTCAAAGTTTAAAGTGATACCGTTTTATTTCATTTACGCTGCATTCCCGCGATTCCCGCTTTGGTTTAGATTTATCACTGACAAAATGACACCCTTCTTAACCAAACGGTGAAATGAATGACTTGGAAGTGTGTCTTAAAAATACAATTCTTTATCAACAGACTTTAACAAGGATTAACTGTATTCTGACAGTTTACACATCCAAAAGATTTTTCTGTCTCCGAAAATATTAATAACTGACATTTTTTCTTTAAGGAAAATGTCTTCCAGATTCTTGTTCGATGATGAATGATATGATTTATGAAAGATAAAATTTTTAGATGAGCAGAATTGAATTAGTGGAATATCTATGAAAAAAACTTTTTTAAGATTCTCGCTGTTCAGTTTTAAAAATTTCTTCGAGTAGGTCAATTTACATGCAAAAAAATTCGCTCAAATACTTGGAACAAGGAGCACATTGTCTGTCGCTTCGAAAATACTTTTTCTGCCTGGACGCTTTTAGGTCTCACTTGGGTGTAAGTTAAACAAGAAATTGTGCTTCACCAAAAAAAACATTCAAAAGTAAGTGAAGCAGAAAATTAAACTAATATTTTCTCTTATAGTTTTCAAATGGAAAATTTGTTTAAAATTCAAATTGGATTCAAATTCTTTCTTTTCTCTTCATTATTCTTATTGCTTTTTTTTCAAGTACTCACCCTGGGATGAAATAATTTGATTGTCTCAATTTCCAAATTCACTTTCCTATACATTTCTCATCACAACTTATATCTATTTAATTTCGTAAGAAGTCACTATAGTTTTAGAAAAACAAACAAACGGCATTTCAACAAATTGGTCTGCGAGATAGGAAGGTTAAATTAATTTGTGCTTTTAGTTTATTTGGCTTCACTTATCTAACCTCGAAATCGAATCCATCGAAGTAAAATTCACTGCAATTTATTTGAAAAACTTGAGAAGTATTAATAAAGAAGAATATTTGGCATTTGCACGCTTCGTTTTCATGATTTAAACTTTTGTGCATAGATTCTTTGCACAAAAATTACGATTGCGAAATACATTTTATTTTTTCGAGAAGATAAAGCTTGAGCAACAAGAATTGAATGTCAAAAGGTCACAAAATAGGATCATTATCATTTCAGTGTGTCATGATTATCACCTTATCAATTTTTCAATTCAGCATAATTTCGTTTCCGTAACCTAGTTTTGTCTAATTTTAATTTCAAGTACCCTAAATCCTCGTGTATATCCCCTCCTCGTGTATACCCCCCTCTAAATTTAAATATTCCAAAATATTAGGAGTGTCTATTTCTGGTGTCGGAAGACAAGTATATTCTCCTATTTTCCGACTTTTCCAATGAGGACAAAAGCCCTGAAAATAGTTTTCCCAAAATAATTTTGTCTTCTCTCTTTTTGCTAAATTATTTAAGAAATTTTAGAAAATAAATATAAAATAATTTTTCATTTTTTGGGTTCGGGCTGAAAAACCTTGTATAACCCCGGGGCTATACACGCGGATTTAGGGTATTAGTAAAAAAACAGATTAACGTTTTAGATATGAAAACTTTTTCGACGTAATTAATTTTATCTGTGGGATTTACTGCTGAAGCTGAATTTTAGTAAAAATCAAGTGACCTGTATGACGGCATAGAAGGTTCAATTTTTTTGGTTACAAAAGTATCTTTTGTACAGACTAATTCTTCTACGGCAATAGTTACCGTCCCAATGTAGTCATCCTGCCCAACTGGATCATAATCCCATAAATCAAAACGCCATTTCTGAAATTTTTGGCACAAACGCGTTATTTTTTCGAAAAAATATTGAAGATAAATAATTTTTGTGACTTTTACCTGATCAGCATTCAGTAAAATTTCGTTATCAATAAAAATTTCTTCCCAATTTGGCTTACGACTGTTTTGCACAGATTGCGTCTCCACATACTTTACCCAAGCCTGATCAACGCCTGAATTTTTGTAGAAAACGACATACGGATCTGGAAAACCGTCGAAGTAGTCCAGTCCGACAGGAAGTCCTCTGAAAATTTCAGTAGCGTTAGAAATTTCGAAGTTTGGTATTTTCTAGTAATGCTAAAATTCTAGAATTGCGAGGTTGACCTTACCTGGCATACAGCATGAATGACAGAGATTTAGTTAAAGCAGGCAAGCCACCTTCAGTACTTGTAATATTTTTAGTATTACATTCATCCTGGATGGCCTGCGTAAATAGAAAGAAAGTTGACACAATACAAATTATAACAGCACGGATAAAATTGGCCATGGATAACTTTAGCAAAATGACGAACTAAGCTGTTCGATTTTATATAAGTTAATTGAATCTGAAAGCATTGACCCATTTCTTTGTTAATAATTTGTCATCTGCCAAGTGCAAAGTGAATAATTTGTTATTTTACCCTGTAGGTAAAATTATGCAGTGTCCTGGATTAACCTGACCTTTAGTTGACAAAAGAAGATTGAGGATGGAAAGTTTATTTGAAGATGTCGAACGAGCTTCATCGAATTACTTATTTTTTCATCAAGGCTCTACCACTCCAGAACCTCATTTCGAATTGGATATCATCCAGGACTTTTCTCTTAATTCTACTGATCCAACATTTCGTCATGCTGAACTTGAACCTTACATACCCTACCATCAGCGTCCAGAAACTTACATTGTTCCAGTCGTTTTTGCTATTATCTTTGTCATTGGTGTCTTGGGAAATGGGACACTAATTTTGATTTTTCTTCGAAATCGAACTATGCGCAACGTGCCAAATATGTAGGATACTCTAAAATTCCTTGTAGATTCCAAGTTCTTTGAGATGACTCACGCTTCCTACTAAATTCTATTGTTTTTTAATTGGTTTTATCTAGGTACATTTGTTCTCTAGCAGTGGGAGACATTCTAGTAATTTTCTTCTGTGTTCCTTTCACTTCCACGGTTTACACCGTAGATTCATGGCCCTACGGTGTGATAGTCTGTAAATTTTCTGAATTCATCAAAGATGTTTCCATTGGAGTTTCAGTTTTCACACTCACTGCACTTTCGGCAGATCGTTACTTTGCAATTGTGGATCCCATGCGGAAACTTGCTGGTCGACGGGCCACTCGCATCACTTGTCTTACAATTACAGGTATGAAATGAGAATTGAAATGCCACATTTCAGTGGTAAGCCTATGCTGTCATACGAAGAAGATAGTTTACCACAGCGTTACTTTATTAGTTTCTAGAACTTTCCTAGTTTTCCTATGAAAAGCTTAAATTGTCTCTAGTTTTCGTTTGAAAACCACTAGGAATTGTAAGATGAATTGACGCATTCTTTGACATTTCATACAATTTTCTCTGAAAGTCATTTTATTTGTTTATTTTGTAAAGGTATCTGGCTCATTTCAATTCTCATCTCACTACCATCTGCCATTTTTTCATATGTCAAGACATTTAACCAAACGGATCCGGTCTTCTTGGTTTGTTACCCATTTCCAGAAGACTTGGGACGACTTTACCCTAAGGTACGACTTGACCTCCAAACTTTCTCAACTTTTATTAACCCCCGGGTGGTACTCTTGGGTTGATGAAAAGCGACATGTGGTCATGGTCACTAAGAAAATGCGTCCTGAACAAATTCTAAATGTCCAGAGCCCAATTAGCACCGTTTCTCGTTTAGCCTTCTTTGCTTTTACCGTTTTTTTTTCGGCAAACAAAAAGAAAGCGTAATTTTTTTTGGAAGATGAAAGAAAAAGATGGAACTAATGTAATCTTGGGAGCTTTCTTATTTGAGGTAAAGAAAAACTAAAGCTGGGAAACTTTTTCTGGAAGTCTATCAACTAACATCTCTAGTTCCCTTGTCACCGCTGTCGTCAGATGACATGATCGAGGAACCTAAAATGTCTTGCCCATTTGCAAAAGTGTGTGTCAAGGGAAAATATAAGTCAAGATGATGTTGATCTCTCTTGCCGTCATTTCTCCACATGCATCTTCTTGTCTTTGTCAGGAAGAATAAAATATATATAATATTGGAATTTTAAAGAGCTTAGGGCTTTCTCCAGTACCGCACTCACGTTTCCCTTATTCAGTCGATTTTTTACAAAACATATTTTCAATGTTGACGCTCATAGGTGACAACTGTGTGAAACGGAAAATGTCACGAACGTATTCCACAATACCAAGTCACACTAGTAGGGTTCGTTCGTCATTTTTAGAACGAATGGGGGTAAATACTAAAATCTATAAATTTTGATCTGTCTAGATTATGGTTTTGTTCAAAGCCCTCGTCTATTACCTCGTGCCTCTGGTACTCATAGCATCTTTCTATGTCGTAATGGCCCATCATCTTGTCCTCTCGACAAGAAATATGCCTGGAGAGGCACAAGGTCAAGGACGCCAAATCCAAGCACGAAAGAAAGTAAGTTTACCGTAATATTTTTACCAGAGGAAAAAAAAACATTGCGAAAACCCTAACAAATTTTATTATCTACCACAAGACATTGGTAGGTAATAATTATTTTTTCCTGGTTTACTACCACAGGTGGCGAAAATGGTTCTTTCTTTTGTCGTAATTTTTGCCATGTGCTTCTTCCTGTCACATGTGTTTCTTCTTTGGTTTTATTTTGTCCCGGATGCCGAAGAAAGTTACACCGTCACTTGGCATGTCATTCGGATTTTGGGATTTTGTCTCTCTTTTCTAAATTCTTGTATTAATCCAATTACACTCTACTGTGTCAGCGGTACGTTTCGAAAAGTAAGTGCACAAATTGTTTCAATATAAAATAAAATAAATTATTTAAATTATTATTATTTTTTTTATAATGTTATGTATATTATCTTCCTTTGCAGCACTTTAATCGTCAACTCTTTTGTTGTTTCATCGACTGGACGACATTCTCAAACCAACGTAAAATCCTTTTGTTGCCCAAAAATTAGCCGGGTCGAGCGACTTGGTGGTTACAGACAAAGTTACCGCCCTGCGTCATTCAATAGTGAAGCCTGTGGTCCTGGTGACTTAAATGGAACTCCAGGACCAGGGCTTCGACGTGGGTCAGCAATGACCTCAACTACTTCTCTTAAAACAAAGGTCACTTGGGACTGTGCTACCAAGTCACCTACTCCTTCTCATCGAAGATCTCAAAATCTGCTAACTGTTGACTCAAGTTGTCGTAGTCGAAAAATGGTGACAAATCTCAATCCTCGGTTGAAAGACAGAGATGAACGATTTCATTTGTATTTAAATCCAAATCGACAACTTACTGACTTGTCACTTCCTCATGGAACTGGCAAACATGGAAACGAAATTGAAGTTACAATGACAAGTTTTATTGAAGATAATAAACCCGCAAAACACAAAGACTCATTAGAAAGTTTTGATTAAAACGAATTTAAAATCGCTGGAAGATTTTCTTTTAACTCTGAATTGTATACAATGCAATACAAAAAAAATAGCTTAATTCTTTTAAGGTGTATAAAAAACTATATAAATTATTCAAAAACACTTACGAATAAGTTCACAGTATGTTTTAAAATTTTGCCAATGTGAACGTACCTATAGTTGTTATGATGTTTGACCTCATTCTTTACTGACTAAAAGATTAAGCTTCTTTGTTAGGCTTTAACTTATAGATTTATAATTGTCATTAACATGAAGATGAGTTCTCATTTGTCAAAATCTATTTCGGATGACTAAAATTTTATTCTATTCAAATAATTTATTCATTTAATAGAAATATTAAAACTTTGCTAAATTGCAGTTAAGTGCAATAACTGTTGAAATTCGTTGTGCCGGCCAAAAAAAGTTTACCTCTTACAATGAAATTCATTGCGTCATCGTATCTGTATGAAATAACTAAATGGCTATGACAAATGACATCACATCGAGAATTAAGTACTTTTGTTCTTACGAAACGAAATTGGAAACATCCAATCACAACGTAGTTAAGCAGGTAGTTCTTAACAAAATGACTGAAAAATTTAAATTCACTCCAATTAATGGACGTGCAACGCAAGCGT
>JABASK010000545.1:0-13740 GCA_019776465.1 Rambutanura hunanensis | reverse complement strand
TCTGTCATCAAACTGCCCCACCATGAAGAAGTTCACGGTCACGGCCTTGCCCAAAAGGTGTAATGGTCAATTTAACTTCTCTGAGATTATGCTCACGAAGTACAAAGACAATTGAAAGACTTTGTTTTAGGTCAAACTTAACCTTACCTTAACTGCGCTCTTCCCATTTTCTAAATCCATTGCGTAAATAATTACTATAAGTTTAATTCGGAATTAATTAATTTAGACCTTAGTACTCGGTTTCTCCTTGCAGAATAAGATGAGATTTTATAATAATTGAGAAACGCGCTAATCGCATACCCAATACCCAAATAATTTGCGACGCAATCGTTAACCCTGTAACGTTTTTAGAAATTAATTTGTAATGTACCGTGCGGTGCGGTACACGCTGTTCAAAATAAGTAGTAACGTTTTTTTTTAGAATAAAGGTAAAGTTGAATAACTTTGGACCTACTTATCAAAGGAGAATAAATTGAAATTGTTAAGTTACCTGTGTGTATGTAAGAATAACACATTGACCAGATCCTTTGAGCGAATTAATAACGTCCCAGAATTGACGACGAGCCACCGGGTCGACACCGCTTGTTGCTAAAAGTAAAAAGAGGGAACTTAGGTTTAGCCTGACATCGAATAATCAATTACCGTTGATCATCGATACTAATTATTAAAAATTTCAAGAAATTATCGACATCTCAAAATTGTCGATACTTGGAAACTATTTGACCAACGCTAGAAATTTCAGAAGAATTTTCATTTACGCTCATCCAGTAAAACAATTGGTGGATCACCAATCATTGCCATTCCAACACTGAGACGACGTCGCATCCCACCGCTGTATTTATCTGATTTGACGTTTCCAGCCTTGAGCAAACCTAATTTTTGGAGCCATTTCGTCACTTCAGTGTCAATTTTCGAAGTAGGAATTCCACGCAATTGTTGCAAATAACGTAAGCATTTCGCGTCCTGTTAAAACTCCAATGGAAGCGTCAAATTGTGGACAGTAGCCAATATTTGCAAGAAACGCTTTCCGATGATTCCGAAGTGTACGCAAGTATCCGTAGGCATTCTGGTAAGTTGAAAAAAAAATTGTTTTTGTTTTTTTATTATAACTTTTTTTTGCTAAAAAGGTAATGTTTGTTCTAACTTACTCCGCTGGAAGGCACTTCATCACCCGTAATCATTTTGAACGTCGTGGTTTTTCCAGCCCTGGGATTAAAAAAGTCTTCATTTCAAAATACGTTGGAACAAAGTTGAACCAAATCAAGATCAATTACCCGTTGACTCCCAAGAGCCCAAAGCACTCTCCGTGATGAACTCCAAAATTAAGATTAGCCACAGCCGCAAAGTTGCCATAGCTTTTGCTCAAATTAGTCACCACAAAACCATCGTCTTCTACTCGTCCATTTTGTAGAAGGTCCTTGACACGAGCTTTTTCTCCTAGTACGTCTTGATCCTTGACGAGATTTCCAAAGCGTTTTGGTGCTGTTCGACAAAACACATACCAAATACATCTTCGAATATCACCAAATTCAATGAGAATGAAGAGGAGTTGATAAAAAATTCCAATAACGAGCATCCAAAAGACTTCTTGTGGAATTCCTGGAAGGTCAACTTTTGACTCCGAGTCAAACCTATACGTCCAATTCATAAAACTTTCTGGAGTGAAGCAGCTTGGTCCAAAAGGATTGGTAAAGTTGGCACAATTATCTGAAAAATAAAAATTCAAAAAATAAAAATTTTCCGAAGCTTACCGAAAGTTGATTCTAAAAAATAATACTTTTTCGTACCACAGCACTGAAGTAGTTGGGGATCCACTTCCAGATCTGGATTACAAAATAACCTTTTGTCCTCTTGCAGAAAGTATGGCACATCGACTGTTTTGTTTAGCTAGTGAAGCAAATCTCATGATACTTGCCGAAGCTCCAAATGTTGGAATAAATCTGGCCACGTAATTGATCACGTTTGTATCCAAATCTTTTTTGAAATTGTTAATCACAAAGACGACAAACGGAAGAAGCATTCCTGCAAAAAGTTGCAAATTTGTAACTCTTCGATAAGGTCCCAGCAAGTAGAAAATGTTACAAACTTACCGAAGATTATGTTGATCACTGTTTTGAGCGCAAAACCTCCAGCCGGCGTCGAGACAATGAAACTGAAGAAATACGCAAACGATAGTGACGAATAGCCCCAAACAACGAGAACCAAGATCAAAACGACTAGGATTACAAACAGAGGTCAAAGGTTAAGTTGCCTCGTCTCCATAAACTCATACTACTTACGAATTCCATTATTTGACGTGTAAGTCCCATCTGTTTCAAAGATCGGGAAACAGAGAATAATAACAAAGACAGCAGTAAGAATCAGGAGTAAATCCCAGAGAAAAGACGTTCCCCAGAAGACAAGCGTGTTAACACCAGTCATCAATTGAAGTTGCTTGGCCTAAAATCAAGGTCAAAGGTTAAGATCAACTCTCTAAATAGAGCTAGAAGTAGAAAGTACGATTTACCTTAGAAGTTCTCTCTTCGATGGGAAAGACAATGTAACTTGCAGCAAAGAGGGACAGTCCAATGGGTACAAAGGCCCCGAAGATTATAGGAGCAAAGAACCAAAGGGCAGCATTCGGCTGAGCCGCTTCCAAAATATTGAACAGTTCATTTTGTAATGGATGAACTGTCACCTCGATAGAAAAGTCGTCCTTTGGAGCATGAGCCCGTAGCAAGGTATTAGTGACCAAATTGACCGATAATGGTGCAGCGTGATATGGAATTGAAGAGAATAAGGCTGTGACAAGGCTTTCGTTAAAGTGTGCTCCGACAATGTACTCTTGACGAAATTTTTCCCAAATCTACGGCACCAAGTCGGACCAGTTCTTGTTCCAGGTCATCTTCTACTTGAATTACTCGCTTCCCACCGATAGCGTCAATGTAGATGTCGGCAACAGTCTGAAAATTCGGGTAAGAAAAATTAAATTAAAAATTAGAATTCTTTTTTCAAAATGAATCTCTTTTTTTTATAAATTAGATTCACTCACGTCATTCTCTGCATAAAAGAGCGTCTGTGGTTCTTGATACGACTTGAGTGACATTTTGAGAGGAGGTGAGTTTGTGGCTGGATTTGACGTAGACTGACTCAAGAAAATTGCGCCAATCACGAGAAGCGGTGAAATTAAAAATTGTGTAAGCAAAAGTTTCCGCTTGCGAAAAGCGTACAACATTTTTTTCTTAACAAGTCCAACAACTTGGTTCTTCAAAAGTGGTAAGCCCGACAATTTTTCATCTTTTAAATCTGAAAATACAGTGAGCGTTATTTTTTTTGGGGTAGCGAAACAAAAACCAACTTTTCTAAAATTTTGAACAAAAAAAAATTATTCTCACTGTACGTACGTGCCCTTGACCCGTTGCGTGTCCCATTCTTCATAGTTGTCCTCCCGTCCTTATCCTGACCATGATCCGAGTGACTCAATTCTTCGACACTAGACTCTTCTTGTTCGCCAATTCTAATTAAGTCGGGAAAATACCAATGTCATAGTTAATTGTACGCGTGGTGGGTAAAATTAAGGAAGATTTCTTACTTGATGAAAACTTCGTCCATTGTTGTCAATGATAGGCCAATGTTGAGAATGCCCAGCATATCCTTCTCATTGTTAAGTTCAAGAAACATGGATGGGAACTTGGCCGTCGTATTTTCTTCTGATGGAATAACAATTGCAATTTCAGCCAAATTGCCCAGTCTCTCAGTTTTAGGAAATGCTTTTGGGAAAATTCTTTGTACGCGGCCTAAAATTTCTTTAGGATTGGCTTTCGGCAGTACGGTCATTTTGAGCGTGTATCCAGTTCCGTAAAACTTTTTATAGAAACATTGGTGTTCCGTAGCACTCAATCTTTCCGTGTGACATAATGGCCACTCTATCTCCTAAAATGTCAGCCTCTTCCATAAAATGTGTCGTTAGGATAATAGTTCTCTTGCCACGCATTTCCTGTGAAAATGTAAATTTGAAACAATTTGAACGCAAATACGTTTTTTTTTATTCAAAGATTTACCAAAAGTAAATCCCAGATTCCGCGCCGTGCCTCTGGATCCATTCCTATGAAATTCAAAAAAAAAAACTTTTACAAGGAAACCGGTAAAACTTGAAGAGTCGAAGTAGTTAGAAGTGGTCAAAAAATTTTACCAGAAGTGGGTTCATCCAGAATTACGACCTAGGAAAGTAGAACGAAGGGTAAATTTACAGTATTTCAATTAAACTCTAGTACGTAGTTTGTGTTTTTTTTTCAATTACTTTAGTTCCACCAATGAGAGCCATTCCTAAACAAAGTTTACGCTTCTGACCTCCCGATAAGTTCATTGACCTCACGTGTTTCTTCTCATTGAGCTTCAGTTTCTTGAGGAGACTTCGGGCCTCTTTCGTCGCTGCTGTTCCATGAAGACCTTTGATCTGGAAAAAGTGGAGAAAAAAAAAGAAAATTATTGAATAAAAAATTATGCAAAACTTCTTGAAGTTGACCTAATGACCTACCCTTCCAAAAAAGACAAGATGTTCCATTACTGTTAGTTGTTCAAAAAGCATATTGTGTTGTGGACAAAGGCCAAGGGACTCCCTGGCTTCGTCCAACTGATGCTTGATGTCAAATCCACTGAGGTACGCATTTCCAGAACTTGGTGGAAAGAGACCTTAATTTTTTTTTTAATTTTACGTTTTTTTTCAAATTTCAAGACAATTTGATATAAAGTCCAGTTTTTGAATTTTTACCAGTAAGCATTGACATTGTTGTAGTTTTTCCAGCTCCGTTGTGACCCAGTAAAGCTGTAATTTGACCTTCGTACATTTTCATTGAAATGTCATTAACTGCAATTTTCTTGCCAAATTTTTTAGTTAGTTTGTGAATAACAACTCCAGTATTGAGGTAATCTGGTTCCGTTTCAAATCCTGGTTTTGTCGATTCATGTAGTGAGTAAATGGACTGACGACGGAATTCAACTTTTTGTTTTGGTACGATCCAGGTTGAAGGCTACACATATTTTAACTATATTAATTTTTTGACCTTATGCTGGCCGTATAAGACACGTTCTCCAATTTCTCACCTTTAGTAAAAAGTACCATGGCCGACGAATTCCATACTTCGTAGGTATTACTGCTTCGACGTATAACGTCAAGAGTGAGTAGACAATAACGTCAACAATGAACATGCCACAAATGTTGCCCACTGACAAACCATCAACGGCACTCAATGGTTCAAAGAAATTACTCCATTTTGCACCAGCAGCTATAAAAGTTTGTAATTTAGCCCAAATTTCTAAACTTCTCAATTCTTTATTAATTGATCGCACTTACCGTTTCCTTCAAAGCCGCACATGACCTAGACAATGACATTTCAAATTTTATTACTTGACACTGCCTTTTCGAACTTTAAAACTTATGGTCTTACCTTGATGATCCAGTGAAGCCCTATATTTGGAATAAGCGCTGAAGCCAACTTCGACGTGAGCGTTAGTATTCATGTAATTAGCTTCTAGTGGGACGACGAGGCCAAAATATGAAACTAACCAAATCACCACGCCCAACGTAGTGGCCAATGTCGCTAGAAAAAATTGACGCCAATGGTCAAGTTGTTCTGTACATGATCAATTTGTTAAAAAAAATTTTCTTACGTCTTTCTGAGAAGGTCGAAATGAAAAAACAGAACGAAGTGGCCGCCATGACAAACAAGAAGAGGGCCAACCACCAGACTAGTGGATTGCTGTAGGCAATGACAGCTCCAGTTTTTGGATTGAATGGATAGAAAAGTAAGAAGATGACAATGGTAATACTGAAAGCAAGTGCCAGAAGAGAATTCATCATCCAACCAAGCCAATGCATCCAATTGGGTAATCCCATCAATTTCATCAATTCCTAAATTCAAAAAACGTCGGTATTGAAAGGATTCTTATTAATTTGAAAATTTACCTTGATCTTGGTCTTCTTACCTTGATTCCACTTTCTCGCTCCGACACAACATTTCGGATAGTAGACGGCACAATGAAAATAAAGCCAAGAACGAGAAACAATGGGAGGAAAATGAAGTAAAACTGGGAAAAGTCCTTGACCTCAATATAAGGCGGGTAAGGGAAAACTTGTGTTTGAATCTAGAAAAAACAACCAAAATTTCAAAAACCAATTCAAATTCTGAATTGATCAAAGTGACAAACCTCTTCAATAGCTGGAATCCCAGTCATCATTTCGATAAGAACTCGGTCGATTAGAATTTGAACTCCAGAGTGACCTCCCAAAGTATACTTGGCCGCATTTTCTAAAAAATATAGAAATTTAACAATGACCAAGGAAATTTTGTGAGGTTGAAGAGATACCTAATTCTGGTCCAGGAAATTGAAACCATTGAAAAATATTTTCGGTTAAGATATCATACGCCGCTGGTCGTATTCTATACCGGACTTTGAATCCTTTTGGAAAGGAACCATTGAGTGCTTTCGTAACAAAATCAGGTTCATCGAAACCGTCGAAAACAATGGCCGATTTGAGTTTGGGGTCATCATAGGCAGATTTAAGGTCAGCTACTTCTGCAAATTCTTCTAACGCCCTTTCATTTGCAAATCCTTTGATTCCTACAGATGAAAAGAACAATGAAAAATTTTCATTTTCTCCTCCATTTTTGCAAATTTTAAAAATTTTAACTCCAAATTTTGCTACACCTTACCGAATTCACTTTCTGGGAGTTTATCTTTAAATCGCCTTAAAATTTCGTCCGTGAGATTATTTGCTGGTGCGTAGGCAAAAACACAGTCGTTACAAAGGATATTAATTGTAGTGTAATCCAACAATTCCTGGATAAAAAATTGTAAAGAAAAAGAAAAGTGGTAAAATGAAGTATCATTTTCAATCTTGCTACGTCAATTGTTGCGTCAATCTTTCAAGTGACCACTTATTAGTTGGGCTCAGACAGTGAGCTACAAAAAATACCAATGGATTTCAAGGATAAAGAATTAATAAAAACTTCTTTTTAACTTCCTTCCAATTAACTTTTGGTTTTGTATCAACCAACTCAATTAATTTTTACTTCTTGGTCAAGTTAAACTTGATCAAAATGAAGTTCATAAAATACTAAGAAATTTGACCTTTCATAAATGAATTTACAAGGACATAAATTAAAACAAATGGCAGACATTTTACTTAATTTGACTCGTTTTTTTCTCAAGAAAAAATGAATTTGTATGAATTTTTGATTGAAGGAGGAAAACCAGAGTGTTTAATTAATGATAAATAATATTCAAGTGTATTGGTTTTATAATTCACTGTTAACTACAAATCCTGTTCTAGGTTCAACTTTTTTGCTGTTACAAACAAAAACAGTTTTTTGAGCTTGAAATGTAGACTTGTCAGACATTAAGTGTTCTCCTTATCAAGTATTTTATTAGTTTGAATTAGTTAAATTGTATTGTATTATTTTGTAGTTTAAACAAAAAGTACACGTGTTATTTTTTTATTTTGTAAAGAAGGTTTCTTTTTTGTAAAAATTTCTTACCTGCTCTGTCGTTGGAGGGAACATAGAGATACGATCGACAACCTTGTAGGAACCTTCGTCAAGTTGAGTTCGGAGGAATGCCAAAATACCTGCCAAAATTGTTGGCAAGATGATTTCAAAAGTGGTCACCATATAGTGACGTTTTCGAAATAGGACATTTTTCCAAAGTAGTAAGTAAATTCGGCGGAAGAGGTACTTGGCCTTTTGCTTTCGTGTCAGTGAGGACTTCATTTTTGGGCCAAGAGGTTCCAAGGCCTGAGATCACGTTAGCGAACAAGGTTCCTTGCAGTTATAGCCAATTGGCTTCGACGAGGCTTTCTTTTTGCCTATAATATTTTGCAAATTTTAGAATTGAATAGAAGTGCGAAAAATTGGGGTAGAAAATTGTGACGAGTAACTAGACAACTTGGTTGTTTGATATGAAAATGAAATCTGAGCAAAAATTTTTATGTAAGGTTATGGCAAAGTACGGAGGACTCGGGAATAAAATTGACGACTACCTTGAAAAACTAGTTTTTTTTTCAAAGAACCGTGGGCATTCGAAGGAAAGAGAAGACTATGAATGCAAATTAAATTTTCTTTGAAGTATAAACGGAAAAGTAAATAATATTCGTTTTAATTAAGTGTAATAATAAAGCAACTTTTGTGCTAATTCTTTAGAAATTTAAAGATTAGGGTGAGGGTGGAGAAGGGACTAGACTGCCCAAGCTGTAACTTCTGGAAACTATTTTTTTGTAACATTTGCCAAAAAAAAATGGTCCAGTACTAAAAGTTGATTCATTGAAAGGGCATTTTCCAATGAAACGCGAACTATTATTTAATTGAGGTTTTAATGACCAGTTAAGTTCTGTTAATGTGTTGTTTCCTCCCCTCATGTCTCTTTGATTTCGCAAACTTGATTTTCTTTTTTGCAAAATTTTCTACTTCCGCAACCCACTATTATCATTTTTCAAATAATTCCTAAGCTCTGAAACGTTCCCCAATTCAAAACCAGAAAATGTGCGGTTCATTGAGCAATGTACATAAATGTCATCGATATTTCTAACGTTTAGTACAAAAAGCTATAACTATCCTCACGTAATTCGCACAATGGGCATTACAACAAGTAATTATTCGCAACTTGTTGCAAATTTAAGGAAAAGTAGGATAGAAATTAGCACATTTGAGTTCTTTTTTTTTTATAAAACACGGGGAATTCCCATAGATCCTTGCAAAAATTCATTCTGGATTTTACTAACCAAAAATTAGCAAAATCTACCTCTGAAATTAAGAACCCGGCATCAACTGTAGAGTTCCTCCATGTTAAAATTTAGGTGAGAAGCACAAAAATGAAAAAAAAAAAACACAATCTAGTTTTGCAATTTTTTTTTTGCAAACTTTTCGCGGAAAAACAGATGTGTATATCCTGGACTAAAAGCGTCAGGATTTTTGCACAACTTTTAGACAAAGTTCGTCCACTCCTCCGGTTTTCAGGTTCCTATTGTTCGTTTCCTAATTAATTGTTCATTAATTAACTTTTAAATTCACGTAACAATGGGAAGAGGAGGTGGAGGTTGGCCCTGATCCAATGTCAAGTAGGTTACTAAAATATTTATTTATACACTACAACAAATGCACACTTTTTAGTGTAAGTCTACAACAATTGTAGTCTACAATACTAACTATGTCTTCCGTCTGCTTAACTTTTGCCAACTGATTTATTCTTCGAACAAGGTAGTCAATTTGGTTTTTAACCCAGAGGCATAAAACTTAACAGTCTCTTATTACGTTCGCGAAAATTACCCCCAAGTACACTACTACGCTACGGTATTTGCCAATTAACGCGTTTTTGNTTTAACCCAGAGGCATAAAACTTAACAGTCTCTTATTACGTTCGCGAAAATTACCCCCAAGTACACTACTACGCTACGGTATTTGCCAATTAACGCGTTTTTGCAGAGGGGAGTCCCTTGAACAGTAGGAGCTTGAATTTTTTGGCGTTTATTGGTTGAATCTTCTTTAAGGATTTCGCACGGTTGGCAATTTTTCACAGGCATTCCATTTGACCATGGTTTGTGAGAAGTGTTTAGAATCTTTGTCCGCCTACTCGTCGTTTTGCAAATTCAAGATTGACGCGAGAAGTGGATGATATCGTAAAAAATAGTGACGAATTGATTCGTGCAAAAACCGGTTGGTTGGTTAGTGCCATGTCAATAGATTTGAATCGACTTGATTGGACACAGACGGGGAAAAGTAGATGAGATGAAGGTTGAAAGCCTTGAATTTTTTCCCCTGACTCTAATTTTTTTTTTTTGCGAAAAAGATTATTTGCAAAACATTCTTAGTGGAATTTCCCAGAGTATAACATTTATTAGTAAGTAGTACGTGTATCTCTGGTACGATTTTACTTACTTGCCGATTATTACTTGCATAAAATAATTTGGTCAATTGTTTTTTTTTATTATGTTGAAAAAGCAGGTCATTAGAATTATTTTTTTTGCAAAAATTTTGCACAATAAGGAGCGTCGAAGAGAAGGTGGGGAAGGGGACAAACTTTTTTCTTCTCGAATTTTAAAACAGGGAAGAAAGGGAGGGGGGTAAAACGTTGAACAATCTAATTGCTCTTCAATTCTCAACAATTAGACTTAATTAGATTTAAAAGCATAAAATTTGCCAAAATTTCTTTTGTTTTTGTAATAAAAATGATGATAAAGTCATACATTTTGTTGTTTTTTTTTCAATTTTGACGCATGGCGTAACTTTTCTTTGCTCTCATATGTAAATCTTTACCCTGCGATTTTATTTGACACAGCACGATTTAACTTTGAAAATAAAAGTCATGGGTTTTGATTGTTAAAGTTAAAAAAAAAAGAATTCCCAGGTAATTACTTTGAAAATTTTCCATTGTTCCTGCTCTGCACTGGAATCCTGGGAAATTTTTGAGGTTAAATTTTATATTTTTAAATTACGTCACTTTGTGGAGGGAGATATGTCATTTTTTATAATTGAAGGGTTGGTCAGTGTAAAATAATGATGGGATTTGCAAAAATGGTGGGTACCATTGTTGATGTCTATGAAATTCGACTCTTCATCTTTGGGTTGGATAATTAAAAGAGGAAACGAGTCAATTTAGGCAAGTTACGTCGAAGCAGGTGAGGAATTGCTTAACGACTGACCAATCCCCTCTACACGTATCAGTTGCAGATTGACTAGGAACAACGATGGGACTGAAGAAAGTGTTATTAGTGGTGATGGGCTTGGCCCTACTTTTCATTTTTGACACCTTGGCCGGATATAGTCCCGAAGAACTACATGGTGCACAAAAGGTTAGTTACAATAAATAAGCTAAAGCTATAACTTTTATTTTTTTAAAAAATTGGGATTACAAAGCGTTTATGTTTGTTTGTTTGTTTTTAAAAAATTGACAGTTACGTAATAATCTGGGTGCTGAATTGAAGGAAGACTATATGACGAAGGACGCCTGGCTTGTGCCTTGGATTCGAGGTAAGCAAGATGAAAAGGTCACTGTCAGGAGTGTGTCCATGGTCATACATTTTTGGACATGCACGTGTTACTTTTTGGCGTTTCTGTGTAATAATTCTTTCTCAAAGCAAATGACCCATCAGCAAGATTTACGATTTGCCTGAAAACTGCATGCATTTAAAAAGAAATTTTTTTGAATACTTTTTGCACTTGTGCGCAACAAGTAAAAAGCTTTAATATCCAGTCCCACTTCACAACATATACTTTAAACAAAGGACGGTTATTGCAACTTTATTGATCTTTTTACCTGTAATTTAACAGCTCACCCTAGTAATTTTTGACGGATCTGAAGCCATGCTTCGGAAATCACTAGAATGGAGAAAAGTCAACCGAATGAATGAAATTCTTAAAGAAGACTTTTCGCGAATCTACAAAATTTTTCGTAAGTTAACTTTTACATAAGAACCGAAAGCTCCAGAAGTGTCTCTTAATGGCCAAGGAAAAGTGTCCCAGAAGGGTCGTACTTTTTCTACATTATGTTTTTTTTACAGCCTACTGGATGGATGGTCATGACCTGGAAGGACGGCCCATTGTCGAGTTACCTCTAGGGCAATGGGATATGCGTCGAGCAGTATTGTCAGGCCTTCGAACTCAAGTTTCACGATATCTATACCAAATGCTGGAACGTGGTAGTAAAAAAATTCGTGAGACAGCACGTGACCGCGGTGACAACGTTACACAACTCGAACTCATTATGGATATTAACGGTTATTCGGCCAAATCCCATGGGTGCCTTACGTGTAAGTAGACTTGCGAAATGAGCTTTTGGCAAAAAAAAGAGTGCAATTTTATTCCTAATAAATTTTTATTTTAGGTTTTCCTATTTACATTGATTTCCTCACTTCATATGAAGCTCATTACCCACAAATGGCACGAAATATAACGCTGATTAATTGTCCACGAATCAGCGATTCTCTTTTGACACTTCTTCGATCTGTTCTCACTCCAGCGACTTCAAATGCACTCAAAGTCTACGGCTACAACAAGGGTGAATGGAAAAATGTTTTGCTCCACCATATTGATCCAATGGAATTGAGTACTGAATTTGGTGGGCTCAAAGTTCGGCAACCGTTTCGCCTATCGACAACAAGTGAAGCACCGTAAGAAACGGGGACAATTTGACACAGTAGTGATTTTTTTTTACGCAACTACCTGAAGCGTTGCTCTTGTGAAGCCTATGTTAGTGTAGATTGAAGAAACACGTTTCTTTTTAAAAATGAAAATTCACTTTTTAAACATTTTTAACGCACAAATTATTAAATCATGCCCCAAAATGACGTACACTAAAAGTTATTGCTAGTTTTCTAGAAATGGCGGGCTTCACTTTAATTAGTTGCTTATCACACACTAAGATTTTCTAGAAGAACTAAAGATTTTTAGTTCAAATTTTTTTAAACTAGTGAAAATGGAGGACAGTATTTTTGTTTAAGGTCAGTTTTGCTGAAAAAAGATTGATTGGTCAGTCAGCACCCTCGGGACGTGTCATCTTCATTAAAGTTCTCACTATTTCAAGGTTCTAAACCCTAAAACTTCCTTCACCTCTTCTTAAGAACTAATTAATTAATCTAACTAATTAATCTGGCCCTATTAAGCACATTCACTTAGCACCACTGAATTATCAAAAAGGCGTTGGTTTACACAAGGTGGTATTCTTAAACTTCCTGGAGGTACTTGAGCGGAACGTGACCCTGTTTGTTTTCTCCATTACGAATCATCACCATACCCTTGGACTCTTCACCCATTTGGATCACAACCTTCGATATTGACGAAACAAAATTAAATTCTATACTGGTCACGTTTTGTTACTAAAGTGGTGTTGACCTTTACCTGGTCCCTTAACAACTTGAGTCCGCTATCCGCCCCGTCTGTTACTTGTAAGTTGTGGGTTACTTGTAAAACTTTTTCCCCTGGTTTTAGTTTGGTCACGTATGTTGATGGAAAATACCCTTGACGTCCAAGACACTTTCCTTGCCACCAGTCCGGGTCAGTGGTGTCTGTCACTGTAAGCTTATACCCTGCTCTGTTCAAAAAAAAATTAGACATTTCCAAGGAATACAGTGGGGGGGGGGGGAGAGTGGATACGGGTAAGATCTGGCGGGTAAGGTCGGTTTTCTCATCAAAACGTCGCTTGGGGGGCCCTTACTTGAGGTCCATTTCGTCTGGATGCCTCGCCTTGAACATGTACAGGACCGCGTACAAATTCGTCGGGAGAAGTCGATGGGGTTTCTGTATTATAAAAAAAAAAAGTAAAGTCCGGAAAGTGCCTCGAGTGGTTCGACAAGACTTCAAAGAACAACGAGTGACATTGACATTTTGATAAAGGGTGACATTGACATTTTGGGCCTTACAGGGGAAGGACACGGTGATGTGCTCGCTGAGCTGAGACTCTTGTCATTTTCATCCGGAAGTTCTACTGAACTCATACGAACATTTCGAGCGCTGAGGAGTGCTCTTCTATTATGCACAGGACTAGACGGGGCTAGAAAGTAGAACAAATGAAAAAACCCTTTAAAACTTTTCAAGTTCTACGATTTCCCAGAAGTCGAGAACGAGTTTTAGCGAAAAAAAAAGACACCGAGTTTTTTTAAGATATGAAATTAGAAAGAAGAAGGGAAGAGCAATGCAACGTTGAGAATTAGTTTAGAAAAAAAGGTGACAGTAACGCCGCGGCGGTTTACAGAGCTATAGCCCAGGCAAACAT